>OZ035832.1:29560624-29669841 GCA_964034765.1 Knipowitschia caucasica
AAATACACCAGAGTTTTACTTTTGGACCAATGTGTTTCTTTTCTTCCAATATTGTATTTCTTGTGTTTAAACGGTTTGATTCTCTAATCTGTGTTGGCGAATCAACAGTCCTCTGAGAAAACTACTGTTGGAGCTACACAAAAATGGAGTAGATCCAAATATCCCATTATCTGTGTATGTTTTGCTGTAAATGTAAATATTCACACATTCACAGACATGTATATTCCTGAGCCCTTATATCCAGATTATTCTATTCTCACAAAATTATCTTATTATTCTTATTTTCAGATTGTGACTTTATTGTTGTTGTTATTGTGAAATATATGTGAGCTTCTGTGACAACGCACTCACTCTGGATCAATCTGAATGTCCCCACTGTGACACCTAGAAAGGAATATCTAAACTTAAAGAAGCTTAAGTTTTAGTTAGTTTTTTAACTAAGCTAGCTAGTTCAAAAACTCTAGAACTACATGAAAACTGAACAAAGAATTCTGAACATCAGCGGTGAGTTACCCATTTATATACCGAACCTAAATCCATCAGATCCTCCTCAAATGTGTCCTAAAATGTTCGTTTCATGTTAATGGTTACTTCCGGGTTTTTCGCGATCGCTTTTTGTCACATTAAAATAGTAATTTTGTCATGAAAACGTTAACACCAAATTCTGAAAACGTCCGTGCATGTGTGTTAAGGATGTATCTGTATAATGTATTCTCCGATTAACGTTCAATGGTGTTGATTGATTGATATGTATTTGTTTATTGAGCATCGCTAGCTCCGCTAGCTTCTCTGCACAGAAATCCGTGTGCAGATAAGCTGCACAGTGTAGTGACAGGCGCTGATAGCTTGTTGTACTTGCAGAGTAATGTTAGTATTTTACACACCTGAATTACAAACAGAGATTGCGTTGCCAAAGGGCAGCGGTCATTATTGGTTTGAGAGTTCTGTTATCAAGAAAAAATGATCGGTAGAATTACATTCAAGTCAATGGAGTGTTCTACTGCTGCTGTGAGGAGCTGTATAATAAATTATAATTAGATATTCAAATATATTCTAATGTTTAAATGAATACATTCAGATGCAAAACTAGCGGTATTCTTTTACCTATATATTGTGTTAGCAGTGCGTTGCTTTAGTACTATTTCATCAGTGATTGTTGTACAGCTTACAAGAAGTTGCGCTAATGCTAATGTTAGCATATGTATCAGATCACAAATTGAGCTAGATGGCTCTGTGTTATGAGAGCGTAGGGGAAATGAGAAGCCATTGAGGGAGTCAGGGAGCGGTGCTAAACATTCAAACCTTGGAGAAACGGGTATAGCGCCTTTAAGTCTGTCTAAGTCTAAGGCCCTGTTTAGACTGAGACGCTGCGGCAGTAAAAAGCTAGAGTTGGTGTCGGTTGTTACTCCCGTTTCCATGGAGACTGCATTCCAGCTGAAAACGTAAGTGTTCAGATCCAGCCTCAGAGTGGGACAGCTCAGATACGCTGCTCAGTAGGGGGCGCTCTTTCCCTACTGTTAATAGCTTGGGAATGTCTGCGCAGCGCCTCTGTATAAACGGGGCCTAAGTCTAAGTCTAAGTCTAGTCTAAGTCTAAGTCTAAGTCTAGTCTAAGTCTAGTCTAAGTCTAAGTAGCGCTGATGGAAACCAGACTTAACCGTTTTTTCCGTCTACGACCTCACCGAGAGTAGCCGGTTGTTGGTCTCGCCGTTGCCGTGGGCGATGATGGAGGGACAGACTTGTAATGGATCACACAGGAATATGGGAGGCTTCAGTCCATCTGCTCCTGAGCCCCGGGACTGGACTGATGCATTGTGGGAAGAGGAGGAGAGAGTCCACAACAGTGACCTCATGTTGATTCATTTACAGGACATTTGGGTTTGAACGGTTTTACAGAGAGAGGATTGTGTAGAGTCCTAAATCACAACAGTAGATATTTTTCAAAGGACTTTACAAAGCTGTCGATTCGTCAACGACAGATCAGAAAATCAGACAGTTCAAACACAAGAAATGCAGTGATGTTAAAAATACACTCAGAGCCATAAATGTGTTTGAATGTGGAAAGTCCTGGATCATTTCTTCTTTACTTTGGAAGGTTCTGGAAACAGCAGCGAGTCCAAAGTGTCTCTTTAACAGTTTTTGTGATTTATAATTTTTATTTTTATTGCTTTTTCTGCCTGAGATGTTGCTGCAGTTCAGTGTTCATGGTTTCAAACTGGTCCAGACCAGCGCAGAGAGGATTCATGATTTTACACTGGTCCAGACCAGCGCAGAGAGGATTCGTGGTTGGAACCAAGTGAATCAGTTAGTTTATCTCAAAACTTTGAGCAAAGTCAACCTATGAGTCTCTCTCTCTCCCTCTCTCTCTCTCTCTCTCTCTCTCCCTTCTTAGACCCTTCTGCATCATCAGCAAGAAAAACCCTAAAAATCCAGTGAGAGTAAAGAAGAAACCTATAGGAGCAAATTTTCTTTGCACACACTGTTTCTTCTGCGCTGTAACAGCTGTTGCTAAGACGGTTGCTAAGGGAAGCAGGAGTGGACCCCAAGGCGTCTGATTGGTCCATGGCTCATATATGGATTTACAAAGACAATTTCTAAATAAAAACACCAGGATCACAGAGAGCGCTAAACCACAGATTTTCAAACCCAAAATAGTGAGTGTGACATAAACAGTTACTGAGATAGAGCAGTTTGTTTTTACATTGACGTGTATTGGAACCAGAGAGAAATTAGGGAAAACTTAGCCTTGTCCGTCTGAAGGCAAGTTTAATTGTATAGCACAGTTTATACACAAGAGATCTGAAAATGCTGAACGACACAAGATAGAGACAGTCACACAAAGGCATTCAAATCATAAATAATAACAACACAATAAAATAGTGACAGTTTCAGGTTTTAGATGTCTCTCTAGGTTTCCAATCCAGCACAAAATCAACGGTTGAAAGTGCTGTACATGAAAAGACAAACAAATGGCCTCATGTTTAGTTTATGGATTCGAAGCAGAACATCACTGATAATTATATAAACAAGATAAGCGTGTTGTTTTGACATTATTTATACATGAACTGGATTAAAAGTGAATAAATTAATGTATGGATCGTTATCATAGATTTACTGCAGACAATTAGACTTTGTCAAATTGTGATTTCAAGATTAGTTCAGAGAGGCTTTAGTGTGAGGGCGATGTCGGGTTTATGTAAGGCAGGCTGATGTGGAGCAGAAGGGGGAGAGGGGGAAGGAGAGGGGGAAGGAGAGGGGGAGGGAGGGGGCAGGTTTGGGAGAACAGCCGATGACTCATCTGCTGAGACCAGAATGCAGCCCCAATAATCACTGTTTACACAAATAACAAAAACTGAACTGTTCAATGCTGGCTGTGGATCCAGGACTGAGGCTGTGGATCCAGGACTGAGGCTGTGGATCCAGGACTGAGGCTGTGGATCCAGGACTGAGGCTGTAGATCCAGGACTGAGGCTGTAGACCCAGGACTGAGGCTGTAGATCCAGGACTGAGGCTGTAGATCCAGGACTGAGGCTGTAGATCCAGGACTGAGGCTGTAGATCCAGGACTGAGGCTGTAGATCCAGGACTGAGGCTGTAGATCCAGGACTGAGGCTGTAGATCCAGGACTGAGCTTAAAACCCGGCGTGTTGCATCTGATTTTAAAATAATAATGAATTATTTTTCCGTGATTGATCCAGGACTGAATGCACTCATTATGCATCATTTCTTTTGCCCGATAAACCCGATGCCAGTCAAGACAGTTATTATTGATCCAGTTTTTACATTGGAAACACCACTGAACTCTTTTTTTTTTTCTCAGTTTTACACCTGGACTGATGAATGTCCTCTTTGTGCTCACTTTCTCTGATCTGAAGCTTTGAAGCTCCCCCTCCCTCTCTCTCTCTACCTCTCTTTCTCTTTCCATCTCTCTCTCCTCTCTTTTGCTCGGTCTTTCAATGTCTCTTTATCTCTCTCTCTTGTTCTCACTCTGTATTTTTGTTTCTCTGTGTTTCTCTGTGTCTCTCTGTTTCTCTCTCTCTATCTCTGTCTCTGTCTCTCTCCCTCCCTCTCTCTCTCTTACCGTCGCTCCCTCTCTCTCTGTCTCTCTCTTTCTCTCTCCATCTGTCTCTCTATCTCTCTCTCCCTCTCTGTCTCTGGTTATTTCAGTCTCTCCTCTGTCTCTTCAGGGAGAGTGTCATGTTTACCTTTGTTAGTGACAGAAATAACCCACAGCAGAGGCTGTCATCACTACAGCCTCTGCTGCGACATAACACTGACAGCAGGGGGCGGTGTGGAGGGCAGGTGTGGAGGGCAGGTGTAGAGGACAGGTGTGGAGGGCAGGTGTGGAGGGCAGGTGTGGAGGGCAGGTGTAGAGGACAGGTGTGGAGGGCAGGTGTGGAGGGCAGGTGTGGAGGGCAGTGTGGAGGGCAGGTGTGGAGGGCAGGTGTGGAGGGCAGGTGTGGAGGGCAGGTGTGGAGGGCAGTGTGAAGGGCAGGTGTGGAGGGCAGGTGTGGAGGACAGTGTGGAGGGCAGGTGTGGAGGACAGTGTAGAGGGCAGGTGTGGAGGACAGTGTAGAGGGCAGGTGTGGAGGACAGTGTAGAGGGCAGGTGTGGAGGGCAGGTGTGGAGGACAGTGTGGAGGGCAGGTGTGGAGGACAGTATGGAGGGCAGGTGTGGAGGGCAGGTGTGGAGGACAGTGTGGAGGGCAGGTGTGGAGGACAGTGTAGAGGGCAGGTGTGGAGGGCAGTGTGGAGGGCAGGTGTGGAGGGCAGGTGTGGAGGACAGTGTGGAGGGCAGGTGTGGAGGGCAGGTGTGGAGGACAGTGTGGAGGGCAGGTGTGGAGGACAGTATGGAGGGCAGGTGTGGAGGGCAGGTGTGGAGGACAGTGTGGAGGGCAGGTGTGGAGGACAGTGTAGAGGGCAGGTGTGGAGGGCAGTGTGGAGGGCAGGTGTGGAGGGCAGGTGTGGAGGACAGTGTGGAGGGCAGGTGTGGAGGACAGTGTAGAGGGCAGGTGTGGAGGGCAGGTGTGGAGGGCAGTGTGGAGGGCAGGTGTGGAGGGCAGGTGTGGAGGGCAGGTGTGGAGGACAGTGTGGAGGGCAGGTGTGGAGGACAGTGTAGAGGGCAGGTGTGGAGGACAGTGTAGAGGGCAGGTGTGGAGGACAGTGTAGAGGGCAGGTGTGGAGGTAAGGTGTGGAGGGCAGTGTGGAGGGCAGGTGTGGAGGGCAGGTGTGGAGGACAGTGTGAAGGGCAGGTGTGGAGGACAGTATGGAGGGCAGGTGTGGAGGGCAGGTGTGGAGGACAGTGTGGAGGGCAGGTGTGCAGGACAGTGTAGAGGGCAGGTGTGGAGGGCAGTGTGGAGGGCAGGTGTGGAGGGCAGGTGTGGAGGACAGTGTGGAGGGCAGGTGTGGAGGACAGTGTAGAGGGCAGGTGTGGAGGGCAGGTGTGGAGGGCAGTGTGGAGGGCAGGTGTGGAGGGCAGGTGTGGAGGACAGTGTGGAGGGCAGGTGTGGAGGACAGTATGGAGGGCAGGTGTGGAGGGCAGGTGTGGAGGGCAGTGTGGAGGGCAGGTGTGAAGGGCAGGTGTGGAGGGCTGTGTGGAGGGCAGGTGTGAAGGGCAGGTGTGGAGGACAGTGTGGAGGGCAGGTGTGGAGGACAGTGTAGAGGGCAGGTGTGGAGGACAGTGTAGAGGGCAGGTGTGGAGGGCAGGTGTGGAGGGCTGTGTGGAGGGCAGGTGTGGAGGACAGTGTGGAGGGCAGGTGTGGAGGGCAGTGTGAAGGGCAGGTGTGGAGGACAGTGTGGAGGGCAGGTGTGGAGGGCAGTGTGAAGGGCAGGTGTGGAGGGCAGTGCTCCCTGGTTTATTGCAGGGGTAATGTGTTCTAGAAATATCCTGTAAAAAGCGAAATCCTTGAAGTAGAGACCAAAGAGAGTCCAGAGAGAGAGAGACCAGAGAGTGTCCAGAAAGAGAGACCAGAGAGACTCCAGAGAGAGAGACCAGAGAGTCCAGAGAGAGAGACCAGAGAGTGTTCAGAGAGAGAGACCAGAGAGAGACCAGAGAGAGAGACCAGAGAGAGAGGGAGAGACCTGAGAGAGACCAGAGAGAGAGTCCAGAGAGAGAGAGACCAGAGAGTGTCCAGAGAGAGAGACCAGAGAGAGACCAGAGAGAGAGACCAGAGAGAGATCAGGGAGAGACCTGAGAGAGACCAGAGAGAGAGACCAGAGAGAGACCAGAGAGAGAGACCAGAGAGTGTCCAGAGAGAGAGACCAGAGAGAGACCAGAGAGAGAGACCAGAGAGAGATCAGGGAGAGACCTGAGAGAGACCAGAGAGAGAGACCAGAGAGAGACCAGAGAGAGAGACCAGAGAGAGACCAGAGAGGTAGACCAGAGAGAGAGACCAGAGAGAGACCAGAGAGAGAGACCAGAGAGAGATCAAGGAGAGACCTGAGAGAGACCAGAGAGAGACCGGAGAGAGACCAGAGAGAGAGACCAGAGAGAGACCAGAGAGAGAGACCAGAGAGAGAGACCAGAGAAAGACCAGAGAGAGACCAGAGAGAGACCAGAAAAACCCCCCAACACTACTTGAAGTCCACAGTGAAGACCCAAACCTCACAAACGTCTCTTTCTTTCATCATCTTCAGAATCTCGAGTTGAAGAGACTTTTCTTTCACAATAGTATCTCGCCCGAAGTCTTTTATTTGTGTTAATTCAGAAAAGCTTTTAGCGCCAAGCGAGAGCAGGTCTCTGGTGTTTGTTCTGCTGAGTGCAGTTTTATGGCGCTCCGAGCACAGATGGACTTTACAGATTTAAAAAGCGCTCGTCAAAAGTGCTCTGGGCTCAAAAGGACGCTCTCCGGACACCTGTTTGAGTCGTCTATGGGAGAGAGATTTATTCAACAGAGAGAGAGAGGGAGAGATTTATTCAACAGAGAGAGAGAGTTATGATTGACAGATGAGGAACTATGGCCATGAGAACAGAAAAGTCTACAGCAGGTGTCTCCAAACTTTTTCACCCAGAGAGCAACTCCTTTAATAATCCTGATATTTTGGTGAGAACGAGCCTGATGTGGGAATTTCACATAAAAGCTAGTGGATTTACAATGATAAATACTGATCATGAATAATACAATCTGAAATAATACTATAATACAAAAAAAAAATCTCTTTTAAAATTCTCTCTGGTCTCTCTCGCTCTGGTCTCCCTCTCTCTCTCTCTCTCTGGACTCCCTCACTCTGGTCTCCCTGTCTGGTCTCTCTCTGGTCTCTCTCTTAGGTCTCTCTCTGGTCTCTCTCTCTGGTCTACCTCTCTGGTCTCCCTCTGGTCTCCCTCTAGTCTTCCTCTGGTCTCTCTCTCCGGTCTCTCTCTCTCTTTTATTTCTATTTAAACTGCACCTCACATTTCCAGAAAACCTCAAAGTGCTACTGATTCAAATACAGTCCAACAAACAAACAAAAATATTTTAAAGAAACATGAAGGTTTCATCAATTTACAATAAATTAAAATAATAATAACCTTATTATTATAATAATATAAATACAATCATTCTAAGTATTCGGAATGCAGGTACTAATTTCCAAAGTAACTGAATACTGTAAAATACATTTTAGGTGTAGTTTGATATAATTCTTACATATTTCTAGAAACAATCTGAGTCCAGCCGCTCGGATTGTAACAAAACTGGACTTTTTATTGAAGAGTGGGTTTACAAATGTGGAACTATATGTATTTAAATTGTGCTTCTGTCTCGTGTTTTTGCTGTATGAAAAATATACGTTTGAAAAAAATATTTGGCTAATTTTACAATACACAAGGCGAACAGCAGTTGCTGTTTTAACCATCACAGCAATAACTTGAGACCTTTTTGAAACTTCTTGGATTATAAATATCTGTGTATTTCTCCCAAAGTCCCTGTGCTGCAGCTGTATCACATCTACTCCATCAAAGTCTTAAGTATAATCACGTTAGCGTCCTCTGTGGAATCCGTTTAGTCCACTCTGTCGTGTAATTACCGCGAAACTGGAGGAAAATGAACCGTGGCCTCAGCAGCGTCTTTGTGGCTATAAATAACTGCAGGTGAGTCATCGTGTTGTTGTGAAGCTGCAACGATCAACAAAGAACAAACTTCACTCTCGGTACTTTTGAAGTGAAGACCCTCTCATCCTCTAAAGTCTGTTCCATACTTACACATTACCCATGATGCTTTGTGGCTTCCCATAGAACCTGCAGGAGTGAGTTTGAAACCTGGAGAATGACTTAAAACCAAAGGCCTCAGGGTTCTGGACGCACTAAAACAATAGAAATGTTCGCCATCTGCTGGACATTTGCAAAACTGCACACAGTAGCATAGAGGAGAGTAGGGTAGAGTAGGGTAGGGTAGGGTAGGGTAGGGTAGGGTAGGGTTGGGTAGGGTAGAGTAGGGTAGGGTAGGGTAGGGTCGAGTTGAGTGAGTAGAGTATAGTAGGGTAAAGTGGAGTAGAGTAGTGTAGAGTAGACTTGAGTATAGTCGTGTAGACAGTTGTGTAGACAGTACAGTAGAGACAAGACTAGACTAGACTAGACTAGACTAGAGTAAAGTAGAGTAGAGTAGAGTAGAGTAGAAACTAGACCAGACTAGAGTATAGTAAGGTAGAAAAGAGCAGAGTAGAGAATAGAGTCGAGTCGAGTCGAGTCGAGAATAGAATAGAGTAGAGTAAACAGTAGAGTAGAGACTAGACTAGAGTAGAGTAAACAGTAGAGTAGAGTAGAGAAGACAATAGAGTAGAGTAGAGTAGAGTCTAGTCGAGAAGAGTCTAGTCGAGTCGAGTCGAGTTGAGTAGAGACAAGAGTAAACGGTAGAGTAGACAGTAGAGTAGAGTAGAGCATGGCTGGTGGAAACAGGGCTGTGATGGCCAAAGTCAGTGGTCTGTAATCGCTGCATGTAATGTTTGATGTTGACAAGCGGTGGATCTCTGCAGCTTCCACCAAGTAACCATGGGCCTTGTGGTTGCATCTGTGGTTGGTGTTGTCCTTGTTGGAGCTGCGAGTTTGGGCAGATGTCCGTGTCTTGGTAGGTTTGCAGTTGTGCCATACTCCGTGTTGACGTGTCATTTATCCGCTGGTGTTACTTCCTGAGTAGGCGTGGTCATGTTAACAAGGTGATTACTTTAGAATGCACTGGAAAACGGCAACAGGTCCTAAGTAGCTCTGACACAGTTGTTGTTGTTGTTGTGCTTTATAAATTTTTTTCTTCTTCATGGTGTTCATGGTTTTACACTGGTCCAGACCAGGGATTCATGGTCCGAACCAAGTGAATCAGATGAAAATCCACTGGAGGAATGCTAACTTTTTGCAAAATGCAAATGAACCATTCAGCATTTTACTTTGGACTAGAGCAGAGAAAATCCTGTGACCTGTCCTGCTCCACCCAGAGGCTACTCCACCTCTGCTGCTGTGACCTGAAGGGCTGTTGCTGATTATAACTTTTGTTAGCTTTTTTGAACGATCGAATTTAATTTTATTATTTATGTTTGCTGCTACTGGACACCTGCATTTCTCCGACAGGGATCAATAAAGTATCTATCTATCTAATTAGCAAGATTATTATTATGCTAAAGATATTGACTACAACTCATTATGCTAAAGTCAGATATTATATACTTTCTTCTTGTTTATTCATCACGCTACATTTGGAGATTTTAGATTTGCTTCTTTATAATGGTATAGAGCAGGCGTTCCCAACCTTTTTCACCCAGAAAGCTACTTACCCAAGATGAAAAACAATGAGAGCTACTTCTTTAGGAGGTCCTGGGAGAAAGGAGGTGACATCTGGGGGAGCGTGAGCCTGATATCAGGTAACCATTTTGTCAACAGTCATTATTTACCATCACATATTCATTACTTGTGAAAAACGTAAAATAGATAATAAAAATAATCAATACATTCTGAAATATTTAGTAAATTTTTTGATTTGTCCACTTCTAATTCCTTTGGCGAGCGACCTGGAAGGGAGACAGGGCAGGCTCCTTTTGTGGCACCGGCACCTGCCACAGCTGATCAGTGGCATGTACACAACAAATGGCGTGTAAAACGGCATGTGGACAACAAGTGGCGTTTAAAACGGCATGTGGGAGATAAATGATGTTTAAAACAGCATGTGTACAACAAGTGGCGTTTAAAACGGCATGTGGGGAATAAATAGCGTTTAAAACGGCATGTGGGGAATAAATGGCGTGTAAAACGGCATGTGGGGAATAAATGTCGTTTAAAACGGCATGTGGGGGATAAATGGCGTTTAAAACGGCATGTGGACAACAAATACAGTTGAAAGCAGCCTGTACAAAACACAACAAGCAGCATTAGTGGAGCTACTGGTCCAGTGGCTCAGATGGAAAAGCACAAGTCTGTGCTTCTAATGGTTGCTAGTTCAAATCCCCAGTGACTACCAATGACATCTGCTGATGTTGGGTCCTTGGACATAACACTTCATGGAGAATGTCAGAAGTGCTTTAAGTTGTTTGATCAATGTTGTTTGGGTAATAATTATATACAAGTTATTGCATACATTTTTTCATAGACCTAATTTTGTGTATAACATGTGGTTTACATTTAGTGAAGTTGTACTTGCCTGTGGCCCACTTCTTTTATAACTGCCTCTCATGTGGAAGACTCCTGGTTCAAATCCAGACCGTGTAATTTTTTTTTTGTCAGATTAAATACAAATTTAATATGTAAGACACCGGTTACAGCGGTTGTGTGAAGTACCACCTAAGGATCTCATAGAAAGCGTGAATGCAGCAGTGAGGGCAATACCTACCACCACAATCACTGAAACCAATGAGCTGATATACACTTCAGCAGCAGTGATCCTAGAGATGCTTGGCTATAAGAGCAACCATTGGAGCCATGGACAATACCCACCATGGAAAAGATGGTTGGAGGCTAAGAGGCCCAGAGAGGTGCAATGAAAAGACCAGTACCCAGAAAGTACAGCCACATGACCATACCTGAAGCACTCGAAACTGCCAAACAAAGGCTCCAAACCCTGGCCAGCCGCCTACAGAGGTACACTAAAGAGAATGAAGCCAGAAGGGTGAACAGGCTGTTCGCAACACAACCTGCGAAGGTGTACGCTCAGTGGCAGGGTAAAAACAGGAGAGCAGACCCACCGAGGCTGGAAACTGAACAGTTCTGGAAGAGCATATGGGAGAAGGATGCAGCACATAACAGCAGTGCACAATGGCTGGTCTCCCTGAGAGAGGAGCACAGCCACCTCCCAGAACAGAACTCAGTTACCATCACAGAGGCAGACATCCGAGAAAGAGTCTCAGGCATGAAAAACTGGACAGCACCTGGCCCTGATATGGTCCATGCCTACTGGCTAAGGACACTCACATCACTCCATGAGCGCCTAGCAGCACAAATGAACCAGCTGCTGAGAGATGGGACTCACCCAGAATGGCTAACCGAAGGGCGAACGGTCCTGATCATGAAGGACCCTGTCAAGGGTGCAGTCCCCTCCAACTACCGGCCAATAACCTGTCTCTCCACAACATGGAAGCTCATGTCAGGCATCATTGCGGCTAAGATAAGTGGGCATATGGAACAATTCATGAGCACAGCACAGAAGGGCATTGGTAGAGACACCAGAGGAGCCAAACACCAGCTCCTGGTTGACAGAACAGTCGCCCAAGACTGCCGGTCACGACACACCAACCTGTGCACAGCCTGGATTGATTACCAGAAAGCCTACGGCTCAATGCCACACACATGGATCATGGAATGCTTGAAGTTGTACAATATCAACAGGGCTCTAAGGGACTTCGTTGCAAACTCAATGGGAATGTGGAAGACCACCCTTGAGGCAAATGGCAAGCCGCTCGCACAAGTGACCATCAAATGTGGTATCTACCAAGGAGATGCTCTGTCCCCACTACTGTTCTGCATAGGCCTCAACCCTCTAAGCCAAGTAATTGACCAGACTGGCTATGGATACCGCCTCAGGAACGGAGCAAAGATCAGTCACCTCCTCTACATGGATGACATCAAGCTGTACGCCAAGAGCGAGAGAGACATCGACTCTCTGATCCAAACCACCAGGATCTACAGCCATAACATCGGGATGTCATTCAGACTTGAGAAATGTAGCAGGATGGTGACTCGGAGAGGCAAGGTAGTCTACACAGAAGGGATCTCACTCCCAGAGGGAACAATAGCAGACGTTGAGGAAAGTTACAAGTATCTCGGTATACCACAGGCAAATGGCAACCTCGAACAGGTGACGAGGAAAGCGGCAACTGCCAAATGCCTCCAGCGAGTAAGGCAGGTCCTAAGAAGCCGGCTCAATGGCAAGAACAAGGCCCGGGCAATTAACAGCTACGCCCTGCCAGTGATCAGATACCCTGCAGGAATAATCAGGTGGCCAAAGGCAGAGATTCAGACCACGGATGTTAAAACTCAAAAGCTTCTTACCATGCATGGCGGGTTCCATCCCAAATCCAGCACCCTGAGACTGTACGTAAGCCGTAAAGAAAGAGGCCGAGGACTAGTGAGTGTGAGAGCCACTGTCCAGGACGAAACATCCAAACTCCATAACTACATCATGGAGAAGGCCAAAACGGATGACGTACTCAGTGAATGTCTCAGGCAGTGGCGAGATGAGGAGGTGCTGGAGGAGAGCCCATCATGGGAGAACAAGCCCCTACACAGCATGTACCACCAGTGCATAACAGAAGTGGCTGATCTCAAGAAGTCCTACGAATGGCTAGAAAGGGCTGGCCTACAGGACAGCACAGAGGCACTCATCATGGCTGCACAGGAGCAGGCCCTAAGCACCAGAGCGATAGAGGCCCAGATATACCACACCAGACAAGACCCAAGGTGTCGGTTGTGCAAAGAGGCACCTGAGACGATCCAACACATAACTGCAGGGTGAAAGATGCTGGCAGGGAAGGCCTACATGGAACGCCATAACCAAGTGGCTGGCATAGTGTACAGAAACATCTGTGCAGAGTATGGGCTGGAAACCCCAAGGTCTAAGTGGGAAACTCCTCCAAAGGTGGTGGAGAATGAGCGGGCGAAGATCCTGTGGGACTTCCAGATACAGACCGACCGAATGGTAATGGCGAACCAACCTGACATCGTGGTGGTAGACAAAGGGCAGAGGACAGCCGTGGTGGTGGACGTGGCAATTCCAAGCGATGGTAACATCCGGTAAAAGGAACATGAAAAGCTTGAGAAATACCAAGGTCTCAGAGAGGAGCTGGAGAGGGCCTGGAGGGTAAAGGTGACAGTAGTGATCGGTGCACTCGGGGCAGTGACCCCGAAGCTAGAAGAGTGGTTACAGCGGATCCCTGGAACAACCTCGGACATCTCGGTCCAGAAATGTGCAGTGCTAGGAACAGCAAAGATACTGCGCAGAACCCTCAAGCTCCCAGACCTCTGGTAGAGGACCCGAGCTTAGAGAGGGATAACCGCCCGCGGAGGGCCAAAGGTGAGTGGACAATTCTTATTCTTATATATATATATACAAACGAAAAAATCGTTTTATTTCTCTCCCTTCTTTAATAAAACCACATCAGAAACATGGAACAATAAGAAAGAGCATTAATACATATATTTTTTATAAAAGAATGCAAAGTATAAGACACAGCTTAAACGGTCCAAGAACAGAAATGAAGATTTTAACAATATAGAGATGAAATCTCATGTTCCAATTACACAACTTTCTGCTTGTATTTTTCAATCCGTCACTCTTCACCATCTTTGGTTGGCTCCATTCTTGATGAAATGTCCTAAAACAACAATAGAATATTTCGTTGTTTTTTTTGTCGAAACACAAAATTTAGAGAGCCTGCGATTTAGAGATTGTGGGCAATAGTCAGGTTGCTGGGAATTAAGTGGCGCAGTTGTTAAGCATTCATCTACAGTACATAAGCTCGGCAGATCGAATTCTGTCAAAGGTCCATTCTATTTTTTTTTAAAATGGCAGTTATATAAAAACTGTATATATATATATATATATATATATATAAAGATATTGTTAGGATTTAAGCAGACAGAGACGGATCGTGGTGTGCCAAACTCTGGAAGTTTATTTAAGTTTCTCTCAGGTTCCACTGGTTTACTCTGTTTCTTTTTCTCAGACAGAATAAAGGCAGTACACAGTTTATATAGTCATTGTCACGTCACACATCGAAAGACATACGTGTCACAAAGAGACAGTCACATCATAGTCATAACATGGAGTCCTTGTAGAGTCCTTGTACAGTCCTGCACGTAGGCCATATTGCTATCTAATACTAACACCCTCCCCTTTGATCACATAATCACATGTGATCACTCAATTTGATCAATCAATAAAGTGGAAAAAAAAGAAAAAAAAAATCCTAAAAAAAAACTTAAAAAAATTATTAAAAACAAAGAAAATGTATGCATTAAACTCATAATCATCAAATCAATATCAGTGGATTTTATCCTCTATCCTGGGAAAAAACAAACAAACAAAAACAAACAAAAACAAATCAAAAATAAAAAACAAACAAAAATAAAAACAAACAAACACTATTGGACACACAAGAACTCAGCAGATTCAGTCAAAACACAGACAAAAACGAGCTGAGTCTCAAATTTGAAGCTAATTTCACTTTTATTACTCTACTTTTATTCTAATGCTAATTGTTTACACTACACTCCACTGTATTATTTTCACTTTTCAATCTTAGACTGTGTACTTTACTTTCACTATTCACTATAGTTTAAAACTATTCTAATCTATTCACAAATATGTGTTGCATATTTGCTTCTATTGAGCCATATTCTTAAACATACATTTTAATCTAACAAATCTCTCTGTGGTTTACTTTCATTATCAGTGGCTTATTATCAGTTGGATTTTGCTCCATGTCTATTCTCATTCTCAGGAATAAAACTGTGAACACAGTAAGGCAAATGGTCAACATTTACACTTCTATAGTGGTCAGTGATTTATTACTTTTTATTATCTAAAGATATTATTGTCAGGCATTTGGGATGAATGTACATCATTAATCAAATTAGTATTATCCTAATAGTAGCTAATTAGGTTTGGGGTTGGGGTCAGTTATTCTACCATTGTAGAATAACTGACCCCAACTTCTGGAACTGCTGGAAACTTCTCAATATCTAAATATCTACCATACTGTTTTTGTGCTATACACAAATACATCAAAATGCTTTTAAATCTCTGTTGGTTCTAATCTATCTCATTGATCTAGGCATTAATCTAGACTACACTCATATGGACTTTTGCATTGTCAACATTCACTCATGTGTGAACACAAGTGAATTTGGAAGGTATCTAATAAAACTGTACATAAAACTGTAATTAACTTTATCTACTTTTGAAGTAAATGCTTGTGAAATGGTCCCTTTACCATTTGATATTAGCACTGGCTACAAATAATCTCTATTTTTGAAAGCATCTATGGTTGATGCATTTATCTATTTCTCTATTTTTACACTATTGTGACTCAAAAGCTTGGCTGCAGCTTGAGTCTCTCTAACTCTTAACAGCTTTGCGTTTGCACCTTGAGCAAACACATATTTCTAATTTGTGACTTCTGTCACTTTTAATGGCTGTAACATAACTCTGATTCTAATATTATAGCTGATCTATCAAAAGGATAACATTGTAGGGTACTATTTTAACTCTTACGTGGAAATATGTTTATGAACAACAAAGGAAGTCAAATTCTACTCTTTTACTACTATTTGACATCTAATAAAACGCTACAATACTCATACTTTATCATTTTAACACATTTTAACTGTTGCTCAGTCTCCCAGACTAAAAAAGTCAAAGTTTTTGTCTGTCAGATGTCTGAATACTTAACATGTATATTGCATTTGTCACAGTTGTGGTTCTAGCAAAAGCATCGGCAATAGACGTTTTCATTGGCTGGTTCTTGTTCTGCAAATGGCTGTGTCCAATAGATCATCAGATGTCCAGAAGCTAGGGACAAACAAAAACAAAAGAAAGAATCATGAGTATCTGTCTCATTTAGCACTCATCAATGTATGATTTCAAAAATATAAACATCACTCCCCAGTTTTCTCTCAGGTCCTCAGGTCCTCAGGGTCCCCTTAGGGTGAGTCTCAGTCGTCATCAGGTCAGGTCATAGAGAGAGATGTCATCTTGGACATCAGTAGGGTCCAAGCCATGGTTCTGGTTCTGGTCTCCAGATGCACATCAGATCTCCAGATACAGTCTTTTCACTTGAAGCACATCAGGTCATTTGCGATGCACTTCTGGTCAATGGTGCAGTGTCTCAGTTCCTGTACACAGCTTGTTATGCAATAGTTACTCTCTATGGTTAAGTCACTTTGATTCTACTTTAAAGACAATTTCTATTCATGCTGTTACTAATGTCCCTTAGACAAAAGCAAGCGCAGTTTACTTCTCTAATTTGTATTTTTATCAGATCTAATTCTAATCAATGTAATTACTTCACACAGTACAAAATCAACAAATCAAAAGTGTCAGGACAGAGGTCAATTAGTCCATGACAATATAGAATTCAAATGAACATTTCTGGTCTCAAAAAATACAGATTCAAGGGATAGACAATTAAAAATATGTTTACATTGGAGTAAACTTTTAAAATGCTTTTTTCTCATGTTCTGCTTTTTCATGTATCTATATGTAAATGTGTATGTGTGAGTGTGTGTGTGTATGTGAATTTTGGGGTTGTTTCTCAAGACTCCTCGAACCACCTGTAGGTGTCAAAGGTCACACAGTGGTGATGTAAACCAACTGGACACACTTTCAACTCCCTCTAGGTCTCTACCTGACGCTCCACCCATCACGTCTCCAGATACCTCTCTTTCATGGCCCCGGTCTCTCTCACACCCACTCAGTTCTGCAGTGGCGTGGGGAGGGGCAAGGAGGTGGCATTTTCCTTTGCTCTTAGCTCTGTGACCTGTGGCTGGGTGGGCTTTGCGCTGTCCAGTGTCCAGCAGTCCAGTGACCCTGTACAGTGTGTGCTCTTGGTTCTGGAAAACAACCTTATAGTCAAATTAAAAACAACAGAGATTGTGAATGAGATTGTTTTTCTTTCTGAAGTCAAAACAATTTGAGCGCTCTGGGTTTTCCCAAGCGCTATGTAAATAAAGATTACTTATTATCTTACTAATGATGACATTTTAAAACCAGAAACTAAAGAAGTTATCAAAACAACAATTATACTCAAAACAAACAACCTTTTAAACTTTAAAACATGTATTATGTACTTTTGTACTGTGTGATTAATTATCTATGCGTCCTTGGGTTTCTTGAAAGACGCCATGAAATGAAATTATGAAAAATCTCTATAAAAATGAACATTAATTTGTAAAAACATTTAAAACAAAACTTGAAATCAAACAAAAGATTTAGCTCCAGCTAAACTGGATTTGGTTCAATAAAACTCAATTGTGCGTCGGAGCTGCCTCCTCATGTCTCTGAGCAGCAGCAAGGTCACGCGTGTAGTCAAAACAAAAACAAAAGTCACCACTTGCATGTGAATTGGGTGAATTGGGTAGTTTAACTTAATAATATAATACTTTTACAGCCTAATTCTCTCTTTCTTTTTAGACGAAGTCTATAATCAATAATCACTTTTAACACGGATTCTAATTTAAATGTTTTGAAAAACGGCTTTTGTAATTAAAATAAAAACATAAAAACAAACACAACTCACAAAAAGTTAAGAAATAAGCAGCAGATTTAAAAGAATGGAATCTAGAAATATGTTAGGTCTAAAAAGAATTGCACAGCTTTAGCACTAATCTTTGGGTTTCAAAAACATACTAATTCAAAACTTATTCACTAATGGTGTTTAAAAACGTTTAACTGTGTCACAACACAATGTTCAATGGCAAATTTCGCAAATTTAACGGAATAACTACTATGAAAAGCCAAATTCCTAAAGCAGTAGCTTTGCTTCAGATTCACAGCCAGAGCAGCGAAGGAGGGGGCCGTTTCCCTGACAACGGCAGCAGATAGAGATGTGCACACACAGGCAAAAAGATACAGAAGAATAACTTTCAAGATTACTTTGTTAAGCGAATATAACTGATGTTGTTCTTTATACTTTTGTCATCCAAATCTAGAAGTGATCACTTTCCACACTAGTAACAAAAGGCACTCTTTAGTGTTTAACGTTTCCCTTTTTATAATTACTTTTAATTCTACACCATGGTTTCACTAACTATTTTCTATTCTCTATTCTCTGCCCCGGCTACTCCAAAGGCAGGGACCCCGATACGTCAGGGGTTCCTTTTTCTCTCTGCCCTGACTACTTCAAAGGACAGGGACCCCGATACGTCAGGGGTTCCTTTCTCTCTCTAATCTTATCTATAGATATTAGATATTTGGTGGACCTCAAAAAAGGACCATAATTTAGTTCACTCAATTAGCAGACTTTGAATAAACAGGTGTCCGCTCTTACCTTTTGTTGAACAGGGCCCAGGCACCGTCAGAAGTCCACCAAATATCAGCTTTTCCACGTCCAACCAGGTCTCCAGATCATGAACCAGCGCTCACTAGTACCGGGAACTAGTTTCCATCGGCAGAGACCAATCGCACGTCAAAAATCCCCGGAATGCGGACATGGGAAAACAATTTGAAACGCTAAGTCCAAAAAACAGGACACAAAAAAATATAGTGAGACAGCGAAAAAGAGTCCCGGAGCCGGTCGCCTCTCCAGCCTGCTGGACCGCTCCCAGGCCCCAGACACTCTCAGCTCTCCCACGCCGAGAAAAAGAAACAAAGCAAACTCCCTCAAAACAATCCAGAGAATGGCACAAACCGAGCCGCGCATTCTCCACCAAATCTGTTAGGATTTAGCAGACAGAGACGGATCGTGGTGTGCCAAACTCTGGAAGTTTATTTAAGTTTCTCTCAAGTTCCACTGGTTTACTCTGTTTCTTTCTCTCAGACAGAATAAAGGCAGTACACAGTTTATATAGTCATTGTCACGTCACACATCGAAAGACATACGTGTCACAAAGAGACAGTCACATCATAGTCATAACATGGAGTCCTTGTAGAGTCCTTGTACAGTCCTGCACGTAGGCCATATTGCTATCTAATACTAACAATATATATAGATGTATAAAGATATAACCCTCATAAAAAAGTTGATCTTGGCTGGATTTGAATCTGCGAACTATTGCATGATGGGCGGACACACACCAGCTATACCACTCACTGGACCGCACATTGGTGTCCAAATTTGCCAATTTATTTGTATTAACACCAGGTGGTTTGAAGTAAAATTGTGTCTTGAGTGTTTTACACATCATTGAGTTTTACCCTAATGATGATGCAATATTAATCCTAATGCAAGATTACTATGGCAACAACACATAGTCATATATATGAAATATATATTCATACATATTAAATTTGTATTTAATCTGACAAAAAAAAAAGTCTGGATTTGAACCAGGAGTCTTCCACATGAGAGGCAGGTATAAATCAGGTTTGCCACAGGCAGGTACAATTTGTGAAATAACCTATATATAATTATTACCCAAACAACATTGATCAAACAACTTATGGCACTTCTGACATTCTCCATGAAGTGTTATGCCCAAGGACCCAACGTCAACAAATGTCATTGGTAGTCACTGGGGATTTGAACTAGCAACCATCAGAAGCGCAGAGTTGTGCTTTTCCATCTGAGCCACTGGACCACTATCTCCACTAATGCTGCTTGTTTTGTTTTGTACAGGCTGCTTTCAACTGTATTTATTCCCCACATGCCGTTTTAAACGCCATTTATTCCCCACATGCCGTTTTAAACGCCATTTATTGCCCACATGCCGTTTTAAACGCCACTTGTTGTCCACATGCCGTTTTAAACGCCATTTATATATGAAGGTTATTTTGTGTTTTTATTATCAACACTTTTTTTTTGCTTTTGAATTCTATAAACTGTAATAAAAAAAGTATTCAGTCTAAATATGTTTTCAATGTTTTAAAATTCAGTATCAAAATATTCAATGTTTTAAAATTCAGTGTCGAAAAATTCGATGTTTTAAAATTCAGTGTCAAAATATTCAATGTTTTCAAATTCATTGTCAAAAAATTCAATGTTTTAAATTCAGTGTCAAAAAATTAAATGTTGAAAAAAACTCAGTGTACAAAAATGTGTAGCATTTTTTTTCGCTGCTTGAAATGTCATGCTTTATTTCCGGGTAAATCAAGACAGAAGCAATCGATCAGCCAATCCTCCATAGATGTAGCCAGGGCCAGAACATGACTTTGGCTTTATCTGAATGTCCACACTATACCGTGCGGGACTATTGTGAGTAAGTGACTGAGTGAGTGGACTCATTCTGATGGCGATTCGGACGCTGCACACTATTATCAGGCCGTGCTGTTGTACGTGAGCGTCCCACTGTAGCATGGATCACGGAGCGGAGAGAGGAGCGGCCATGACAAGGTAAAGGTAAAAGTTGATTTTACGTTTTAATTAGGACATAACATTTAATTGTATTAACATTGGAGGTGGGAAATAGCCCCTTCTATTGTTATATCAGAGGTCTGTTTGGTGATTAAACAGATTTTCTTTGGACTTTTTCTCCAGCCTTGAGCTCCAATGCTAACACGCTAACCACAGGTGTAGAGCTGCGCTGATGCCCAGAATGGAGCGTCATGCCCTGGGAGTCATTTTGAGAGCTCCCTTATGCTAACAGTCTTAACTGTGGAAGTAATAATGAAAACCCAAAAAGGCGGCTTTTGTATCATACTTTCTCTGTTATAACAATTGTTTCAAGAGTAATCATTAGTCTTAAAAATGTGATATTTCATGTAAATAATGCATGTGTTTAGTGCGATTGATGGATTTGCTATGGCCCTCGTTTGTGCATCACTTTGTTGTAAAGTAATTTGTTTTAAGTAAAAATGTGATAATGTGCATTTACTGATGACAGGGGGACATCTGTGAACATGAAGTTGGACACAGAAGGTATTTAAATGTATTTAAAGTAGTACTAGAATTTAATATGCTGCTATCCAGAATATATAAGTACAATATGTGTTTATAATATTCCGGGTGTTCATTTTGACATGTTCAGATGAATTATGTTAAAAAAACGGCTTTGAAGTGGCACCTTTTCACTTCCGCATAGAAACGCTAGGGGGAGCCAAAATGGCGGCGATGACGTAGGAGAAGGACCTCACAGCAGCAGCAGCAGCAGTCTGGGCTGAATCTGTAGGAAGTTTCACTGTCATCTGAACAAGGTATAAACATATTTTCATCAGTTTTGTACATAATAGTGTGCAACTCTTTTAACCTTTTAGCCTTATTTGTGAGATTTAAGCTAATTAGTGTTGGGCAAGTTAGCTAACAGCTAACTCTACTTGATATCACAAAACATGCTAACAAGGCTAATATTCGTGTTTACATTATGCCAGTCTCACTTTGGTTGCCTTAGATTTATTTACCACAATGTACATTGTAATATCCATAAATGCTAACACCTATTAACGGTTTAATTAGCATTTTTATCAATGATTGCATCACATGTAGTCTATGTTTTCAACTTCTGCAGCTTTTTGTTCATAAAAGTAAAATATTTATTTATTCAAGTTAATTTGATTAGCATTTTTGAATATTACAATGTACATATTTTTAAAGGTGCCACTTCAAAGCTGTTTTTTTTAACATAATTCATCTGAACATGTCAAAATGAACACCCGAAATATTATAAACACATATTGTAATTATATATTCTGGATAGCAGCATATTAAATTCTAGTACTACTTTAAGATTAGAAGTACTTAAATAAAAGCTATGAAACATGTTTCTCGCGGATTGTGTGGTTGGATAAAACAAACGCATACATCACTTTTCATTGCACACAAAGAACTAAATCATAATAATTTTATTTTATTCCAGGTTGTGATGAGTCCACCGTAGAAAAGACAGTCAGAGGCAGACGTCCAGGCACCTGCTGTTACTGCTGCTGCTGCTGCTGCATAGGTCTTCAGAAAATGAGAGATGTGTTCTAACTATCCATGACTTGCAATTAATAAAATAAATGAACATATTGGTTGTTGTAGTTTTTATCGTAATCCACAGGAGCTGGAGGTGATGGAAATGGATGAAGAAATGATGGCCTCTGGAAGACAGCTGCCTCTGGAAAAGAAATTCACACAAAAAATCATTAATTAATCGGTTCTTCTGGGATTAAAATCAGCCTTTTGTTACAATCAGACATGTCGACATATATGTTCATATACATGTACTGTCCCAGTCAAATTAATTAAAACAAATACACAGTAGTAGAGTAGAAACAGACGCTCTGAGGAGGAGCAGAAGTACGATGCCTTTACCAACACACGTGAACACTATTCAATAACTTAACATGTCATATCAACAGTAAATGTAAATACATGTCCAGTCTTTAACAGGAGGCTGGTAGAGTGGGATTTACAAATATACTCAATTAAAACCATATCTATCAGTCTGATTCCTCTCTGTAGCATTAATATTGAATCCATGGGTTTGTTTTCTCCCTAAAGAACCGATCCTTCATTCCGTCTTGGTTTCACTAAGATGTCAAGATTTAAGAGTAAAGATAGAATAATTATCGTCTGCTCTGTCTCTAAAACAGTCAGCAGGTTTCGTCCTTGCTGCACTGCTAGAATAATATACACATTGAAATTGGGAACATATATGTCACACAAGAACCACAAACCCCCATGTACTTGGCTTTCCTGCATTTTATTTTAGCTTAGCATTAGCGAAGATCAGCTTTGGGGAATCGCCAAAACATAGAAGCCACCTACGCGGAGCTAGCTAATGATAAGCTAAGGTAAAAACATGTTCAGAAAGTACAAACAGTAGTGGTTTGAGTGTTACATACAAACTAATGATGAGAAAACACACTTACTGGTTTGCTGTGGACGCCATGTTCAGATGAACAAGACAGTCATGTTCTGGCCCCGGCTACATCTATGGAGGACTGGCTGATCGATTGCTTCTTTCTTGATTTACCCGAAAATAAAGCATGACATTTCAAGCAGCGAAAAAAAATGCTACAAATTTTTGGACACTGAATTTTTTTCAACATTGAATTTTTGGACACTGAATTTTAAAACATTGAATTTATTTACACTGAATACTTTTTTTTTACAGTTTATAGAATTCAAAATAAAAAAAAAGTGTTGATAAGAAAAAACACAAAATAACCTTCATATTTATTCCCCACGTTTGGCCGTTTTACACGCCATTTATTGCCCACATGCCGTTTTAAACGCCATTTTTTGTCCACATGCCGTTTTAAACGGCATTTATTACCCACATCCCGCTTTACACGCCATTTATTGCCCACATGCCGTTTTAAACGCCATTTTTTGTCCACATGCCGTTTTAAACGGCATTTATTACCCACATCCCGCTTTACACGCCATTTATTGCCCACATGCCGTTTTAAAAGCCATTTATTACCCACATCCCGCTTTACACGCCATTTATTCCCCACATGCCGTTTTAAACGCCACTTGTTGTCCACATGCCCTTTTACACGCCTTTTGTTGTGTACATGCCACTGATCAGCTGTGGCAGGTGCCGGTGCCACAAAAGGAGCCTGCCCTTACTGCTGGAAGGGGTGGCTTTGTTATTGTTTACCATTTAAACAGTCTTTGTACATGTCCAGTAGAAAACCCAACTGCAGGCGAAACACTGTATAATAAAAGTCAGTAATCAATGTCTCTTCTGGCCTCTGGGAAAGCCAAGTTCCAGCTTCTTCCCTCTGGCAGAAGATATCTTTTGCAGAACATCTAGATATGCAGCCTCTTTCCACACACTCTTATTCACACAGATAAGTGTTTTGGGTCTTGTCTGTTTCTTGCCATTGTGTGCGTATTGTAGGGTTATATGCATAAATAAACGCTTGAAAAGGAAACGACAAGCTGTAATAAGTTTTGTTGATTTGTTTCACGTGACGATTCTTTCTTGTACTTTTTGAGCTTATTTTTTTCATGTACTTGTATTGCTGAACTCTGGGGACTTAATTCCAACATGGTTTTTTCCAGCAAATGGCAAAGAATCTGACTCTAACTCTTCAGCTCTAAGCTCTCTCTACAAAAGTTCTCGTTCTGTTCATTTAATTTGGCAGCGGACGTAAACACAAACATCAAACATTGATGGCGGCCGGAGTCGGAGAGCAGAACTATTCTTTTATAATTAAGTCGAAAAGCTTCAGTGTGGCAGTTTACACGGCCCCCGGGAGCCCACGGCAGCGGTGCGTTCACTGTCTCTGGTTTACAGCCGGATGTTTGTGTTTCTCTGTCTCCTCTGGGACTTCTGCACCAAAAACAACACTTTCCATCAAGTTGTACTGTATTATTAAAGCGTTTGTATCCACAGTCAAAGATACAGCTGCAGTGTTCCATGCGGTGATGAAGATGAAAGGGTCAAATGCTATTGGCTCAGATTCTGTGCAGTAAATGTGTTTAGGTGAATAGATAAGTTAATTTGTAGAGCACAGTTCAAACAGAAGGGAATTCAAAGTGCTCAAAGGTATATAGGAGGGTATTCTACTTCCAGGTCGATCATCAAGACTATTGGTCCTCCCAACTGTCAATCATACTTTTGTTCAAGAAGTGGAGTGGGCGGTTCTTTCCTAAAATTTGGGAACACCCTCCTCTATGCAGTGCCTTTGGGGAAAAAAGATTTAAAAAATCATACACGGCATTCAAAAAATAAAGATAAAATCCTTCAGAACTGTTTTAATCATCAGAGAAGAAGCCTGTCTCACTATTCCAGATTTTTGCTGCATGAATCTGAAACGCTGCCTCCCCATGTTTAGTTCTGACTCTGGGACCAGCAGGAGGTCAGTCCCTGTGCTCCCCAGAGTCCCAGCAGGAGGCCAGTCCCTGTGCTTCTCAGAGTCCCAGCAGGAGGTCAGTCCCTGTGCTCCTCAGAGTCCCAGCAGGAGGCCAGTCCCTGTGTTCCTCAGAGTCCCAGCAAGAAGCCAGTCCCTGTGCTCCTCAGAGTCCCAGCAGGGGGCCAGTCCCTGTGCTCCTCAGAGTCTGAGTAGGTCCATATGGCCATAACACATCACTTACTGTTTTTTGCATTCTTAGTTGGATATTTCATAGAATACTATAAAAGTTCCCTATGGACCAATGTCTCTTTGTGTTATTGCATTTTCTGTGTTTGAACTGTCTGATTCTCTGATCTCGTTTGGCAAGTCGGCAACTTTGTAAAGCTCACCGAGACGACAGCTTGTTGGCTATACACATTTTTTGCTGTTGTATTGTACTTGTTTGAAATTCAGGTGCCCCAGCTTTAATCCAAGTCACATAACTAAAGACATCTGTCCTTATCTGGATGTAAACTTGTGGATTTGTCTCTGGGGAGTCGGGCAGGAGGCAGATTACAGGTGGTTGCCACAGCGACAGGTCCAATGGGGTCGCCGCGGTAACAACAGCTTTCAAACTAAAAGAGGTTCATAGGCTGGATCTGTCTGTCTGTCTGTCAGTCAGTCGGTGTGTGTCTGTCTGTCTGTGTGTCTGTCTGTCTTGCCTCCTGCTGGGACTCTGAGTCAGGACTAAACACACTGCGTTTCAGATTTACACAGCTAAAATCCGGTGCAGATTTCCTGAAAATGTGAGACAGACAATGTTCAAATCGAATCGAATTTTTAATTCCACCCTTTTCAATGTACTGTGATAATTTAATGTTTTTTTCTTGTTTTGTTGTGCATTTTGAGTTGCCTTGTGTGTAAACCGTGCTGTACAAATAAACTTGCTGATGTCACTTTTTAGAGTCTGGCAAAAGTAATTGTCCTCAGGTAAAAGTGACACCTGACCCCCATCCGTCCGTTTGTGGCTGTGACCTCCTCCTCCATCAGAGACTGAAGCAACCTTCCTCATCGATCTGCGTTTATGCAACAATACGTTTTCAATGAGGCTGAAATTGCATACATTTTAATTACGTCAGCGCCATCTGCTGTCCACCTCAGCTCAGGTCACGTTACATTAACACGGCCACATGCAGCACACGCTCATATCAGCTCTCTCCAGGGCCTGTTATGTCCTCTTTATCCAGTCTCTACTTTAGTTTCTACTCTACTCTACTCTAGTCTACTGACTACTCTACTCTACTCTACTCTACTCCAGTCTACTCTACTGTCTACTCTACTGTATTCTACTCTACTCTACTCTACTCTACTCTACTCTACTCTACTCTACCCTACTCTACTCTACTAACTACTCTAGTCTAGTCTAGTCTAGTCTACTCTATACTCTTCTCTACTCTACTGAATACTCTACTCTACCCTACCCAAATCAACTCTACTCTACTCTACTCTACTCTACTCTACTCTACTCTACCCTACCCTACTCTACTCTACTCTACTCTACTCTACTCTACCCTACTCTACTCTACTCTACCCTACTCTACTCTACTCTACTCTACTCTACTCTACTCTACTCTACTCTACTCTACTTTAGTCTACTCAACTATACTCTACCCCAGCAGGAGGCCAGTCCCTGTGCTCCTCAGTCCCAGCAGGAGGCCAGTCCCTGTGCTCCTCAGTCCCAGCAGGAGGCCAGTCCCTGTGCTCCTCAGAGTCCCAGCAGGAGGCCAGTCCCTGTGAAATGACCTCCAGCTATAGCTTATGTTCAAATCGACAGTCCACTCCTTATATAGAGTCTTATATAGCTTTCCTTCCTATGTACCAGTGTAACATGTACCTGTGATACATGTACCTGTGATACATAAATGCGACGGATACAATCATTGATACATTGTTGCGGCTCATGAGTAAACTCTTGGGTGGAACTTGTTTTGTTCATTATTATTTCTGTTAAAAACACCTCGGCCTGAGTCCAATTAGCATCTTTGAGACGGTGCGTTCACTGACAGCTCTCTACACTCCTCGTGGGAAGAGGAACTCACAACATGAACGCCAATTATTTATGACCCTTTAGAATGAGACACGATTCGTCTCTGGATAAAAGTAAAAGGAAAGTATTAAACTGGATCAGGCTTGTCTCTGTTGAAGTCAATAATTCCCTTGACTGACGTGTTCGAGTTGATGCAGAGGCATGACAACAGATCTCCAAGTTTTAACATCTGTATTTAATTATCTTTACAATCAGATACAGAAATTCCAACAAAGAGGGCTCCTAAAACTATGCATGTCCCTGGCTCGCCCTCGGCTCATTCTCCTGTGTCCTCTCAAGCCAGAGCATTATCAGTCCATGTTCAGGAAGCAGGGGGCGTGTCGTATCAGGCAGGACTTGGGTCCGGCCTCTTCCATCATGTCCCCTCTGTCTGCCGTACCTTAAACAGAATCATTCACACACACTACCACTCCCCAAATTTATTACTTCTTTGAGATAAGGCAGAAGGCTCTCTGGGTCCCCCTCCTTCAGGATTAGCAGAATCCCCCCCCAGATTACCTATCATTAACTCACCCATGCACTTTGGACTAACAAAGGAACATGGGGAAACCAGGTCTTTTTGCTTTAGGAAAAGACAGTTCAAATCAGGGTCAGCCAATATTCACATCTGCATAGTTAAAATATACAACAGTTTCCCTCTTTTGACCTGATTAAAAAATTAGGTCACAATCCACATCGTCGTTTATCATCAATACTTGTGCTTAGTTCCGGCTTGATATCTGTGAAGAGTTAATACAGAAAGAATACAACACACAACCACATTCGAAACATTCCTTCACAAAACTCTTTGATGACCACCGCTGTGTCATTCTGATTCTTCATCATTAATCAAATTGGTATTATCGTTACAGGAGCTAATCTATTTTAGCAGGTTTCTCTGGGGTCAGTCCCTATACAACGGTATTTTGATTCTCTAATCTGTTGCTGACAAATCGACAGCTCTTAAAATTCTCAAAAATACCTAAATATCTAGTTTTGTGCTATATTCAAATTAACCAAAATGCTTTTAAATGTTTTTGAATCTCTGTTGGTTCTAATCTATCTCATTAATCTAAGCTACATTAATCTAGGCTACACTCATGAACATTATCTACTTTTGAAGTAACTACTTTTGGACATAATATGAAGGAAATGGTCTTTTTACCGTTTGATATTGGCCCTGTCTAAAAATAATCTCTATTTTTGAAAGCATCTATCTATTTTACACTCTATTGTGACTCCAAATCTTGGTTGTAGTTTGAGCCAAAGCATATTCCCAATTTTTGAGTTCTGATTGTAACAATTGCATTGGCAATAGACGATTTTTCATTGGCTGGTTCTTGTTCTGCAAATCACTATTCTATGTATTGTATTTCAGACAATTCCAAAAACAACACAGTCGTTCTCCAATATTAAAAACATGAATCTATTCAATTTGCCTGAAAGGGAGCGGGAGGAAGAGAACTATTTTAAAACCGTTCTCTACGATTATATGGCTATGAAATTAATTATTTAATAAACAAAAGCACATTCATGGCTTCTGTCCGCTGCTTATAACTGTTTAAAGAGTTGTCCCAAACTTAATATGTGTAAATACATCAGCTGTTTGTAATAAACAATAACATTTAACCTGTTCTCCAATGGAGCAGCTCAGAGGCTGCATCAAGAGCAATGTTATATTTGAGCTATTTTTAGATTTAAAATTGTGTTAAAGCCTGTCGTTCTATGTCTGCATTTTAATACTACTCTCTATAAACACCTCTGCACCAGTTCCTACAGATGTGGAAAACAGAAACATCTAAAATCTGACTCCATTTGATTCCTTTTTACTTTAGTTATTAAAACAATTTGACCTTATTGATACTTATTTCCACAATAGAACTATTTTGATTATTCACTAGTCTAACTATTATTACTATTGTTTATTCTGACACCTCTTCCTAGCGACCTTTCAACCTATAGCTCCTCGAATCCAATGACATTATAGCTCCAGACTATTTCATTCTATTCTATTATTGTATGATCTATTATCTTAAAGAGTAGATCTTTTTGATGTTATAAGCGCTATTATTTCTCCTTTTAAATTTGCACAACACTAAATTTAGAATGACCCCCTATGGGACAAATATAGAATTTTATTTCATTTTGGCAACTCCGAAAATTACTTAATAATTTTCCCATTTTGCTTTTTTAGGCTGCCCTTTCTATTATTTATTTGTTCTTGTAAATATATGTTTTACACTTCTTTCTAATGATTTAGAAGGTTAAGGACCATGACCACCTATGACAATAACATTACTAAACTCCCTCTGTTGGTCGTGGTCCAAAGTATAAAACATGCATCTGTGTGTGTGTAGATTACTGTTCCAATCCTCTCCAGTTGTTCCTCCCGGATCGTCCTCAATTCATATTGTGGGCTTTGGTGCCAAAGTAGAGGCTCATTTTCCTTATGATCCATACTACTGTGTTATCCCTGAAGCAGGTGCAGTTTATCTTTCATCTGAAAAACAAACATTAGAACACAAGAAACGCCCACTTCCCCCTCTTCGCATTGTGCAGCCTGTCAATCAATCCAATTGGGCAAAACATAACTGCATTGACAGACGGTGTGTGGCATCAGGGCAGAGGCTGTAGCCAAATACAGACTTAACAATATGTATGTTTCTAATTTTATACTCCCCTAAATGTGAATTACAAACCAAAGTTGTCCTCCGCCCAATGACCGCTCACTGCGGTTGGACCGAATCACTGTCCGGACAAACAGCAGAGGGAGGGACTCCCAGTACCTTCAGCAAGGTATTCATCTCAGAGTACTTTCTCAGAGTACTTTCCTCAGAGTACTCATCCCAGAGTACTCTCACTTTTACACCTGTTCAATAAAGCTTGTCATCTTTGAATCTCTAGTACTTACACCGTATGCTGTTGACAAAAAATAATTATTCCATGATCACATTAAAACATTACAGAAAACTTTTGTTATTCCATTCTCCGTTCAGCACTCCTCGTCCACTCCCCAACACACTCACAACACCCCACGTTAGTATTGGTCCAGTTTGTTAAGGTCAACGTAGTGTATTGGACATGACGCACAAACATATAACATACACAAACATATAACATACACAAACATATAACATACACAAACATATAACATACACAAACATATAGACAACACAAGAGGCCTGTAATTTTAACTTTGTTATATTTTTCCATGTCCAATTACAATTGTCTCATGAGCTATTTTATAGTTGCAACTTTCAGAGCCTGCAGAACATGCAAAGCTTTGAGAGATTTTTCCTAAAAGGATCCATTTCAAACTTTAGTGTTTAAACCACGTGGTCTTTACTCGGGCTTGTCACAAACTGTGTCCCCTATATTTTTAATGAGCTCTTGTTACTAAAAAAAACTCATGCACGTGCAATAAATGTTTTTCCCTTTTTTTTTTTTTAAAGCCAGTTCGGATTCCTTAAAAATGTAAATTAGTTTCAAACTTTAATACTTCACCTTTGTTTCACGTTCATGTGGAGAAAAGACCATTGTTTTATGTGTGTGTACTTGCACCAATCATGTCTCAGATAAACGGCCAACAGTTATCAAAGACATAATTGTCCTAATTGTTTCTAATTTAGCTATTTGGAAGAGAAACATGTCATAAAAGATTTCAAAAAATGTCCCTACATCTTTGTTTTCAACCAATGAACAGTGTTGCGTCTATGTGTTATCAGAAATGATCCAATATCACCTTTAGCCAAAATTCAGAAATGCTTTAAATCATTTTTCAAACTTTAATTGTTCTGAACAAACCATTTTGTACTAAATGCAGCGTCCATTAAATGCAGTTCTCTTTCTAGCACCAGTTTCATCTGTGAATGTGATTGTTCTGTTCAGAGGTTGAAAACACTGCTCCGTATTACCAAGATCATGCAGCAAAATCAATAATTCTAAACTTTCCGCGTCTATAACTTTAAATAATACTAGTTTCAATAATAGAGCTCCTCTACTTTAAATAACTGAGTTCTAATCTCCTTGAGTCTCATGCTAAAGCACGAATTAATTTTAACGATTGTCCTGTATTCTTTCATGCAGCTAAATGTGGTGTTATGAACGAATGACCTAAATGTGTAAAAACTTAATATGTCTCTGTGCGTTTGTTGCTGTCTGTAATTTACCTTCTGTCTGTCTCATTTATCCACGTCTTCCTCAAATGTCCGTTAATGTCTTTCTTTTACTCATGGCGTCTTTCAATGTCTTTTGTCTCAAAGTGTCCAATGTCTTTGTCTCCATGTCTTTTTTCTTCTTCTTTAAACAATCACTTTCTTTCTTCTTCCGATAACTCTTTCTCACAATGTCTTTCTTCTTCTTTCAACAATCACTTTCTTTCTTCTTCCGATAACTTTTCCTCATAATGTCTTTCTTCTTCTTTCATATCTGACGCACCCAAATGTGTCGTGTCCTTCTTCTTCTTGTTTGGTTTTCCGGCGGTTGGCGGCCTATTCTTCGCATTACCGCCACCTTCTGTTTCGTGGATGGGACAACACTCAGTTTGTGAAAAAGTCTGCGGTCTTTTCTTTGCCTCCTCACAGGCAGGAGAAGTCTTCTTCGAGAGTTCCTGTTAGCTGCTGCAGCCGATGCTGCCCCCTGCGACCCGCAGGGAGAGGGGGGAGACGCTGATGATGATGATGATGATGCTCGGTTGTGGTTTGTGGCAGGGACGATTTTTGGCCAAATGAAACAGACAGAAGTTTTCTCGGAAAAAAACAGACACAAACAAGAAACACAAACAAGTGTGTTAATTACCATACAAAACCAATGATTAATTATACTAATTTTTCCAAAAGTATAATGCTCTCTAAAATCATTCTAACTTTTATATCACCAAAATGTAGGGAAAAAAAAAACTTGTCTAGACGCCTTGGAGATAAAAAATAAAATAATGCCTCTTTATAATCTAACTCAAAGTTCTGTGATCCTATGACTCCATGTCAGTAACATTATCGTGTGTATAAATGTAATTTTCTACAAAAAATTCTTTCTTCACGAGAGAGAGAGAGAGAGAGAGAGGGGAGAGAGAGAGGACAGAACGAGGGAGGGGAGGGGCCTCCCGAACAAAGGAAGCATGGAGTCAAATACTTTTCTCGTTTTTCTCGTGACAAGGTTCTAAATCAGTGGTAAAAGTTTTTCTCACGTCAAACGACACTTTACATTTTATCCTTAAATACGTCAGTAATGGAAAACATTACTATTTGCTTACATGAGTAATAGTCCCAGCAGAATCTCTTTTTTTTTTTTTTTGATTCTCTGTGACTATTAAACATTACATCAGAATAAGAGAAAAACTTCCATAACTGATCATTTCTTCACATGAAACTCGTATACTACAGCCAAGAGGCTCTCTTTTTCCTCATTAATCAGATCATTATTATCAGAATCCACATTTTAAATACTTGGCTTTTCTTCTGTTTAAATTAATTGTGCCCTTTTCCCCGCCCCCGGGGGATATAGAAGGTTTTATTATCCTATCACTTCTGACCCTAACTATCCCTATCTCTCTAATCCTATTTATCTAAACAGTTGTGCCTCTTTTGCACTTATACCCCTGTGGCTCTTTTCATCATCTGTTCTGTTTTTTAAGGAGGGACCAATGCTTCCCCCAAGGTTAAAACGTCTAAACCTGACTATTGTTCTATCGCGTCCGATAGAACGCCCCGTCACGGCGGTCGCCTGGCCACGCTGCAGTCCGTCGAGCCGAATTCTCTCTCTCTCTTCCATTTAAAACAATGTGCAGATTTTCAAAAGTAACGATCCGCTTACCTCTTTCGAAGAGAAGAGAGAAGAGAAGAGAGAATTCTCCCGGCCCACGGACCCAGTCTATATTTGAGCTCATCTCTGTCTTTCCCCTGCACCATCACGTCGGGGGTCTCCAAATGAAGTCAATAATTCCCTTGACTGACGTGTTCGAGTTGATGCAGAGGCATGACAACAGATCTCCAAGTTTTAACATCTGTATTTAATTATCTTTACAATCAGATACAGAAATTCCAACAAAGAGGGCTCCTAAAACTATGCATGTCCCTGGCTCGCCCTCGGCTCATTCTCCTGTGTCCTCTCAAGCCAGAGCATTATCAGTCGATGTTCAGGAAGCAGGGGGCGTGTCGTATCAGGCAGGACTTGGGTCCGGCCTCTTCCATCATGTCCCCTCTGTCTGCCGTACCTTAAACAGAATCATTCACACACACTACCACTCCCCAAATTTATTACTTCTTTGAGATAAGGCAGAAGGCTCTCTGGGTCTCTGGGTCCCCCTCCTTCAGGATTAGCAGAATCCCCCCTATACTACACTACACTATAAAATACTATACTATACTCCACTGAACTGATCATAACTATACTCACCTATACTATACTATACTCTACTACACTATACCTACTTTACTATACTAAACTATACTACACTATACTCTACTTTCACTATACAATACTAACAAAACTATACTAAACTAACACTATACTATACTTATACTACACTATACTATACTACACTACACTACACTAGACTATACTATACTATACTACACTATAACTCTACTTTACTATACTAATAACAATACTACCTATACTCTACTTAACTATATACTATACTATACTACACTACACTATACTATACTATAACTATAAGGGGGGGCTAGACTAGACTCTACACTATACACATCTCTTACACTAACACTATACTATACTAACTAACACACAATACTACACTAACACCCACTATACTACAACTAAACTATACTAGACTAAACTCTACTTTACTATACTATACTATACTACCACTATACACTACTTTACTATCAATACTATACTACACTAACTCTACTTACTATACTATACTAAACTACACATAACTACACTACACTACAACTCTACTACACTACACTACATCTATGAATACTATACTATCTATACTATACACACTACACTACACTATACTAACACACAATACTATACTACACTATACTAACATCAACTAAACTAGACAAGTAGTAACTAAACTATTATACACCTTTGAAATCACATATGGATTAGGAATTATATTACAACTCTGAGCCGCCATATTCACTGCTCCCCCATTTTAAACCCATGAATTCCTGAGGTATTACCCCTGAACATGGTTTTGTTTGATTGTTAGCTCATCACTTTTACTAAGTGCTCAAACTGTGAAATAACTTTGAAAAACAGATGAAAGGCTAAATGGCAAACTCCTGCTAACTAAACAGGGCGTGCTATGGAAACTACAGCGGCCACTTATCTGGGAGAAAAAACTACTCAAAATGTAAAACATAAAATATTAAAATAATGACCCAAGATCTAACATGAACGTGAGCCAACCGTTAAAATATAAAAATGTGGTTTAATTGCAGGTAACTTCGCCCAATCCTCCAGTAAAAGAAGATACAATTATAACTTATACCAAGACTTATAAATATGACTCATAATGTGTGTGTTTTAGGATCAATATATTCAAAATGTCTGTGGGAATAGGCGGAGCAGAATGTACACCACAAGGTATCAAATTTACATCTTGTGTTTTGTAAACATTATTAAAACGTTTTTAGGATATATGTTTTTGCCTAATGGGAGATTTTATGTCCGAACAAGAAAAAATCAAGAGGGGGGGGGGGGGGGGGGGCAGTTTTTTTCTATCGACAAAGCAAGATTAAATTAAAGTGGGGTGCCATGATTCTCAGACCACAAGAAATATCCATGCCATTTCTTCCCCTTAATCCATTTCTGGGTCGGGGGGTGGCAGTCAGAGCTGCACCCAGTCCACAGAGCACCCAGCCCCTCCCTGATCCTCCTCAGTGCTGAGTCCACAGGGGCCTTGATCTTTCAGCAGGCTTCCAGGCAAAGTGGGGTTAAGTGTCCTTGCCCAAGGACACAACTGCACAGTCACCAGTGGAACAACAAGAAACAATAATCCATAAAACCCATCTGCAATAAAAGTAAAAGTTGCTGTATAAAAGTGTCCTGGATTCCCGGCAGCGAATGGCGTTTTAGGGTTAACAAAAGACTTCAGACAAATCTTCAGAAATGTGACAGAAAAGTCTCCGTCTTTCATGCACCAAAGCAACCCCAACACACCAGTATTTTATAATCACCACTGGTATGGAGTGAGGAATGACACTGTCCAACCCTGATCTCCAAACAAGCCCTAATAATAACACTACTAATAATAATGATAAATGATAAAAATAATAATAAAATAATCAACAAAAAATAATGATAGGAAAAATCAATATTATTGTTATTAGTCATATTTAGAATCTTTTTCCATATATCATATTGTGCTTTATAAAAACAGGCGCTCTTCCAGGACAGACCACAGTGACGTGGGATTTTTAATATGTAAAATAGTGTTAAGTTGTTATTGTTTGCATTTTATTGTCAGTAATAGCAAATATAGACATGGTTTTGGTGAAAAAACAATATCACTCAACACTGTTTATTCTTTAAACCTGTGTACCCTTTGTAATGCGACCTCGATGTGCCATAATAAATAAAATGTTTTATGTTATTAAGATAATTTCCCAAAGTACACATACACAAGCCTAAGACCCAAACACTCTCTGACCCACACCTCTCTCCTATCGTTTTCTACTCTTTAAAATGTAACTAAACATGTTTTTTAGGCCTCTGCTGTTTTTCTTAGTGCGTTGTCCTCCTTTCATATCCGCTGGGTAACACCATCTCTCATGGTTTCCAGATGAAAATCTTTTGGTCGACTGGTTTATGTGAGTCCCAAGTTTTACGGTAAAATTCTCCGAGGAGAGAAGGGCGAGTACCATGTGAACTTCTCGGCCGACACTCCAGCACAGACATCCAGGATTACATGTCCTCGGCAGGAAACCAGTTCCACATGTCCATCAGTGACCGAGGAAGGTACAGTTGGTTCAAGTTAGGAGGCCAGAAATCACCCCACATTCTAAACATACATATAAAACTGTCCATTAACCTTTGGCCCTCCGCGGGCGGTTATACCCTCTCTAAGCTCGGGTCCACTATCCAGAGGCCTGGGACCCTGAGGGTTCTGCGCTAGTATCTTTGCTAGTTCCTAGCACTGCACATTTTCTGTGACCCAGATGTCCAGAGGGTTGTTCCAGGGATCCACGTAACCTCTTCAAGCTTCGGGGACACTGCCCGAGTGCACCGAGCACCACGGGCACTACTGTCACCTTTACCCTCCAGGCACTCTCGCAGAACTCCTCTCTGAACCTTGGGATTTCTCACGATTTTCATGTTCCTTTTTCCGGAAAAGAGATGGCGGCGGTGAAATGGATGCGTTTTCGCTCCTTCAGCTGGATTTGGCTGTTTTAACCACTCCACGTCTGGAGACGCAGTGGGGTGAAAACGATGAAGATCAGTTTGCCGGCAGACCCCCTTCTCAAGTTTTCAAATTTGCATTTCCTGAGGTACAAGCGGGTGGTTTGAGTATACGCAGGCCTTATACCAGCGTTACCCAGACATCCGCATTGAAGGAGAGAACTAACTTCCATTCCCCCTGTAAAGGCACATAGCTCCTTCTTGTCCGTATTCAAGCGGCGGGCGGCACGGTGGCTGAGTGGATAGCACTCACGCCTCTCAGCAAGACGGTCCTGGGTTCGAATCCCCGGTCGCGACCAGGCCTTTCTGAGTGGAGTGTGCATGTTCTCCCCATGTCTGCGTAGTTTCCCTCCGGGTACTCCCGGTTTCCCGCTACCCTAAAAATATTCCAATAGTTCTGGCATGTGCCTCCTGTACTGGCCCTCCCATCTCTGTGTGGAGTGAGAGACAAATGCCCAAAATTAAACAATTGTCAACCGCTTAGAGACTCAGACTGTAGTGGAAAAAGGCGGTATATATAAATAAATATTACTTACTTACTTACTTTCGCTGGAAATTGCCACGTCCACCACCACGGCTGACCTCTGCCCATTGTCACCACCACGGCTGTCCTCGCCCTATGTCCACCACCACGCTGTCCTCTAACCCTTTGTCCACCACCACGTGCTTGTTATTTTTCCCCCGTCCTCTACCCTTTGTCCACCACCACGGCTCTCCTCTGCCACTGTGTCCACCACCTGGCTGTCCTCTTGCCTTTGTCCACCACCACGGCTTTCCCAGCCCTTTGTCCACCACCACGGCTGTCCCTCAGCCCTTTGTCCACCACCACGGCGTCCTCTGCCCTTTGTCCACCACCACGGCTTGTCCTCGTGCCTTTGTCCACCACCACTGGCTGTCCTCCAGCCCTTTGTCCACCACACGGCTGACCTCTGCCCCTTTGTCTACCACCACGGCTGTCCCTCTGCCCTTTGTCCACCACGCTGTCCTCTGCCCATTGTCCACCACCACGGCTGTCTCTGCCTTTGTCCACCACCACGTATGTCGGGTTGGTTCATTACCATTCGTCGGCTGATATCTGGAAGTCCCACAGGTTCGTTGCTCATTATCCCCCACCTTTGGATGAGTTTCCCCACTTAGACCTTTGTGGTTTACCAGCCCATACTCTGCACAGATGATTCTGTACACTATGCAGCCACTTGTTATGGCGTTTCCATGTAGGCCTTCCCTGCCAGCATCGTGCACCCTGCAGTTATGTGTTGGAGTTGCTCAGGTGCCTCTTTGCAACAACTGGGGGCGACACCTGGGGTCCTTGTCTGTGTGGTATAATCTGGGCCTCTATCGCTCTGGTGCTCAGTGCCTGTTCACTGTGCAGCCATGATGAGTGCCTCTGAGGGCTGTCCGTAGGCCAGCCCTTGTCTAGCCATTAGGTAGGCTTCTTGAGATCAGCAACTTCTGTTATGCTCCCGGTGGTACATGCCGTGTAGGGGCTTGTTCTCCCATGATGGTCCTCATCCTCCAGCACCTCCTCACTCGCCACTGCCAAGACAATTCACTGAGTACGTCATCCGTTTTGGCCTTTCCATGAGTAGTTTATGGAGTTTGGAATGTTTTCTCCTGGACAGTGGCTCTCACACTCACTAGTCCTCGCCTCCTTCTTTACGGCTTACGTACAGTCACCGGGTTGCTGCTTTGGTATTAACCCGCCATGCATGGTAAGGAGCTTTCGAGTTTTAAAACATCCGAGGTCTGAATCTCTTCCTTTGGCCCCTGAATATTACACAGGGTATCGATCACTGGCTAGGGCGTAGCTGTTAAATTGCCTGAAGCCTTGGTTCTTGCATTGAGCCGGCTTCTTATGTCCCTGCCTTACACGCTGGAGGTTATTTGCAGTTGCCGCTTTTCTCGTTGCCTGTTACGAGGTTGCCATCAGCCTGTGGTATATCCGAGATACTTGTAACTGTCCTCAACGTCTGCTATTGTTCTCCTCCTGGGAGTGAGATCCCTTCTGTGTGGACTGAACCTTGTCTCTCCGAGTCATCCATCCTGCTACAATTCTGTTCTGTCAACCAGGAGCTGGGTGTTTGGCTCCACTGGTGTCTCTACAGGAGCTGGTGTTTGGCTCCCTGGTGTCCCTACCAATGCCCTTCTTGCTGTGCTCATGATTGTTTCCATATCCCACTTAACTTAGCCGCTATGATACCTGACATGAGCTCTCCAGTTGTGTAGAGACAAGTTATGGCCGGTAGTTGGAGGGACTGCATGATCATGGACCGTCGCCCTTCGGTTAGCCATTCTGGGTGAGACCCATCTCTCAGCAGCGTCCAATTGTTGATGCGAGGCGCCTCATTGAGTGGATGTGAGTTTCCTTAGCCAGTATGCATGGACCATAATCAGGGCCAGTTCATGTCCAGTTTTTTCATACCAGAGACTCTTTTCCCGGATTTCTGCCTCTGAGATGGTAACTGAGTATCTGTTCAGGGAGGTGGCTGTAGCTCGCTCTCACAGGACACCAGCCCATTGTGCACTGCTGTTATGTGCTGCAACCTTCTCCCATATGTTTCTTCCAAACTGTTCAGTTTCCAGCCTCGGTGGGTCTGCTCCCCTTTTGCTACCCCTGTTGATACCCAGTGTTACCCTGCCACTGAGCGTATCCCTTTCGCAGGTTGTGGTTGCGAACAGCCTGTTCCACCCTTCTGCTTCAATCTCTTTAAGTTACATCTGTAAGGCGGCTGCCAGGGCTTGAGCATTAAGTTTGGCAGTTTCGAGTGCTTCAGGATATGGTTATCTGGCTGACTTTTCTGGGAACTGGTCTATTCATTGCACCTCATCTGGCTCTGTTAATTGACTCACTCTCTCCGAGCCACCTTGATCTCAGCCTCCAACCGTCTTTTCCATGGAGGGTATTGTCCATGGCTCCCATGGTTGCTCATAAAGCCAAGCATCACTAGGATCACAGCTGCTGAAGTGTATATCAGCTCATTGGTTCAGTGATTGTGGTTGGTAGGTATTGGCCCTCACAGCTGCATTCACGTTTCTATGAGATCCATAGGAGGTACTACACCAACGCTGTAACCGGTGTCTTTGTCCCTGTGCCCATTTTTAGCCATGATTTAGCTATCAGGTCAGTCGCTGCCTCGTTCAGCGTATTGGTTCCATTGGGGCATTGTGCCCAATATCTGGTTGGGGAGTTGCATTGGTGGGAACTCCCCCTCTGACCTCAGTAACTGTGGCACCTTTGGCATCATACATGTGTTGTACCTCATCGATCTAAGCTGTGATAGCAGTTGCCGTTTGTGGATGTGGAGCATTTGAGCTACCGTTGTTTCGGGGTGGGGAACTGTGACTGTGGGTTTCGAATTAACCATTCAGCCACATTCTCTGCATGTAACCTCTTTGGACAGGTTACTCGAGTAGTAGCATTCCAACAGAGTCCCTGTTATCAGATCTCGCCCACTTTTCACCTTGTTCTAAAAAGATACCAGTAGCCCACTATTTCATTAAGGCTCTGGTTCCCAATCACCTGACCTTGTTTGTGCCTGGGATGTAGTCGGCCCTTCAGAGCCGCAACATATATACCACTGTTGTCCGGTTCTATATCATTTTAAATGTATACTTTCAAATCTGGCTGTGAACAGAACTGTACAGAAATGCAAAAGGTGAAAGGACAGAGAAAGCAGGGTTTTATTTTATAGCACAATTCATAACACACGGCAACATCAAAGTGCTGAACCAGCACAATAAACACAGAAAGATAGAATCCGCCAGTTATTCACAGCTAAACTGAACTGGTTCCTCACCTGGATTTGAACATTTCAGACTAGAAGCCTGTCCTCACATTTTCATGAAGACTCTTCCAGATTTTAGCTAGCATAAATCTTAAATAGCTGCCTCCCCATGGTTTAGTCCAGACATCTGTACTAGCAAGGAGTCCCAGTCCCAGTGCTCCTCAGAGTCCCAGCAGGAGTCCAGTACCCCTGTGCACATCAGGAGTCCCAGCTTGAGGCATCCCTGTGCCCTCATAGTCCCTAGCAGGAGTCCAGTCCCTTGCTCATCCAGAGTCCCAGCAGGAGGCCAGTCCCTGTTGCTCCTCAGCTCCAAGCAGGATTCCAGATCCCTGTGCTCCTCATAGTCCCAGCACTAGGCCCAGTCCCTGTGCTCCTCAGAGTCCCAGCAGGAAGTCCAGTCCCAGTGCTCCTCAGAGTCCCGCACGAGGCCAGTCCCTGTGCTCCAGAGTCCCAGCAGGAATGCCAGTCTAGTGCTACCTCAGAGCAGGAGCCAGTCCCTGTGCTCCTCAGAGTCCCAGCAGGGGCAGTCCCTGTGCTCCTCAGAATCCCAGCATGGAGTCCAATCCCTGTGCTCCTCAGAGTCCAGCACGAGGCCAGTCCCTGTGCTCCCTCAGAGTCCCCGCAGAGGCCGTCCTTTTCTCCTCAGATCAGGAGGCCAGTCCCCTGTGCTCCCTCAGAGTCCGATTTAAGAACATACCAGTGGGGCAAAAAAGTCATCCACCGACTGTGCAAGTTCTCCCACTTAAACTAAAGACAAGGTCTGTAATGTTCATCATAGGTACACTCCTCAATCTGTGCGAGACAGAATAGAAAAGAAAATCCAGGAATTCACATTGAAGGATTTTTAAAGAAATTATTTGTAAATGATGTTGGTAAATAAGTATTTGGACAATAACAAAAAATCAACACAATACTTTGTAATATAACCTTTGTTGGCAATAACAGAGTTGGTCAAAACGATTACTATAGTCTTTACCAGGTATGCACACAACGTAGCTGGTATTTTGGCCCCATTCCTCTATGCAGAACTTCTCGAGAGCAGTGAACACGGACCTTTCAACTCCTCGCACACAGATTTCAAATGGGTTGAGGTCATGGAGACTTGCTCCATGACTTTCAAATGCTTCATACCGGAGCCACTCCTTCGTTGCCCGGCCGGTTTGTATGGGGATCATTGTCCATGCTGGAAAGACCCAGCCACGTTTCATCTTTCAAAGCTCTCCCAGATTGAAGAGGTTTTTGGCTCATAATCTCACGATACATGGCCCCATTCATTCCATTCCTTAACACGGATCAGGGTCGTCCTGTCCCCCTTATATAGCAGAAAAAACAGCCCCAAAGCATGACCGATTCCACTCCATGCTCACAGTAGGTAATGGTGTTCTTGGATTAGCTCAGTATTCTTCTTCCTCCGAACACGACGAGTTTAGTTTATACCAAAACATTGTAGCTTTGGTTTCATCTGACCACATGCCTACTCCCATCCTCTGCTGTATCATCCATTGTGCTCTCTGGCAAACTTCAGACGGGCCTGGACTTGCACTGGCTTCAGCAGGGACACGTCTGCACTGCAGGATTTGATCCCGGTCGTCGTAGTGAGTTACTGGATGGTAACCTTTGTTACTTTGGTCCCAGCTCTCTGCAGGTCATGAATTCACCAGGTCCCACCCCCCGAGTGGTTCTGGGATTTTTGATCACAAATATCAGTGGTCTTTTTATGTCTTCCCATTTTCATCTGATAATTGCTCCCCCCAGTTGATTTGTTCACACCAAGCTGCTTGCCTAATGTAAGATTCAAAAACAACTTTTACTTTTTTTTTTCTCCACACCAGTCAGTTGCAGGTCTACAATTCTTTTCCTGCTGTCCTTCGACAGCTCTTTGGTCTTGGCCATAGTGGAGTTTTGAGGAGTCTGACAGTTTGAGGCTGAGGACGAGGTGTCTTTTATACAGATAGTTCAAACAGGAGCCATTAATACAGTAACGAGTGGAGGACCGAGAAGAGCTTCTAAAGAAGAAGTTACAGGACTGAGAGAGCCAGAGATCTTCCTTGTTTGAAGTGACCAAAATACTTATTTTCCACCATCATTTATCAAATAAATTCTAAAAATCCTAACAAGTGAATTCCTGGATTTTTTTTTTCCCATTCTGTCACTCACATTTTGAAGTGAACCTATGATGAAAATTACAGACCTCTTCTTATTTTAAGTGGGGAGAACTTGCACCAAATTGTGGCTACCATTTTTGCCCACTGTATGTTCTTAAATCGGACTCTGGGGGGGAGGAGCACAGGGACTGGCCTCCTGCTCTTAGGAGCACAAGGACTGGCCTCCTGCGGGACGTCTGAGGAGCAACAGGGACTGGCCTCGTGCTGGGACTCAGAGGAGCACAGGGACTGACTCCTGCTGGGACTCTGAGGAGCACAGGGACAGGCCTCCTGCTGGGACTCTGAGGAGCACAGGGACAGCCTCCAGCACTGATGATCACAAGGACTGGCCACCTGCTGGACTCCTGAGGAGCACAGGACTGGCCTCGTGCTGGGACTCTGAGAGCACAGGGACTGGACTCCTCTGGGACTCTGCGGAGCACAGGACTGGCCTCGTGCTGTGACTATGAGGAGCTCAAGGGACTGGACTCCTGCTGGGACTCTGAGGAGCACAGGGACTGGCCTCCTGTCTGGGACTCTGAAAGAGCACAGGACAGGACTCCTGCTGGACTCTGAGAGCACGAGGGGACTGGCCTCCTTCTGGGACCAGATGAGCAACAGGGACTGGCTCCTGCTGGGACTCTGAGAGCACAGGACAGGACTCCTTGCTAGTCCCAGAGTCAGGACAAACATGGGGAGGCAGCAATTTAAGATTCATGCAGCTAAAATCTGGAAGAGATCTTCCTGAAAATGTGAGACAGGCTTCTAAGTCTGACATGTTCCAAATTCCAGGTTAGAACCGTTCAGATTAGCTGTGAATAACTGGGGGATTCTATCTTCTGTGTTTTATTGTGCTTGTTCGGAGCCACTATTGAGTGCCTTGGTATGATTGTGCTATATAAATAAACCTGCCTTTCCTCTGTCCTTACACACCTTTTGCATTCTCTACAGTTCTGTTCACAGCGAGATATGAAATATACAATTTAAATGATATAGAACCGAAAAAAAAAAACCCCCCACAGTGCGTATATAATTGTTGCCGGCCTCAGAAGGCCGACAACATCCCGGCCAAACAAGGTCAGTGCTGGGGGAACAAGAGCCCCGTAATGAAAAGGTGGGGCTAAGGAACAAGGTGAAAGTGGTCGTAATCTGATAAAACAGGTGCTCTGTTGGAATGCTACTACTCGAGAACCCCTGGCCAAAGAGTTACATGCAGAGAATGTGGGCTGAATGGTGTACATCGAAACCACCATCACAGATTGACCCGAACAACCGGTAGCTCAATGCCCACCACCAACCACAAACGCAGACTCAATCACAGCTTGAGATCGATGAGGTACATACACATGTATGATGCCCAGGTGCCACAGTTACTGAGGTCGAGAGGGAGTCCCACCAACTGCAACTCCCCCAACCAGAATGGGCACAAAGCACCCAATGGAACCAATCACGCTGAACGAGGCAGCACGACCTGAAAGCAAAAATCAAGGCTAAAATGGGCACCAGTGCAAAGACAACCTTTACAGCGGATAGTGTGAAGTACCACCTAAGGATCTCATAGAAAACGTGAATGCAGCAGAGAGGGCAGATACCTTACCACCACAATCAACTGAAACCAATGAGCTGAAATCCACTTCGCAGCAGTGGATCCTAAGATTCATTGGCTATACGAGCAACCAAGGGAGCCGATGACAATACCCCCATGGAAAAGACGGTTGGAGCTGAGATCAAGGTGGCACGGAAGAGAAGTGAGCTCAATTAACAGAGGGCCCTGAAGAGCCATGAAAGAAACCAGTACCCAGGAATATACAGCCAGATAACCATACCTGAAGCACTCGAAACAGCCAAACACATGCTCCAAGCCCATGGCCAGCCGCCCTACAGAGGTACAACTAAAGAGATTGAAGCGCAGAAGGGTGAAACAGCTGTTCGCAACACAACCTGCGAAGGTGTACGCTCAGATGGCAGGGTAACAACAGGGTAACAACATGTACAACAGGGGAGCAGACCCACCGAGTCTGAAACTGAACAGTTCTGGAAGAACATAAGGGAGAAGGATGCAGCCACATAACAGCAGTGCACATGGCTGGTGTCCCTGAGAGAGGACACAGCCACCAATCCCAAACAGAACACAGTTACCATCACAGAGGCAGAACATCCGGGAAAGAGTCTCAGGTATGAAAAACTGGACATGCACCTGGCCCTGATATCGGTCCATCATCCTACTGCTAAGACACTCAATCACACCATGAGCGCCTCGACATCACAAATGGGACCGCTGCTGAGAGATGGGTCTCACCCAGAAAAGGCTAACCCGAAGGGCGAACTTCCTGATCAAGCAGTCCCACCTCCAACAACCCGGCCAATAACTTGTCATCTCCACAACAGGGAAGCTCTGTCAGGTATCATTGCGGCTAAGATAAGTTGGGCATCATGGAACAATTCATGAGCACAGCACAGAGGGCATTGAAGGGACCCAGAGGAGCCAAACACCAGCACCTGTAGAGACACCAGAGAGCAAACACCAGCTCCTGTGACAGAACAAAAATTAGCAGGATGGTGACTCGTAAGAGACAATGTAGCAAAAGAAGGGATCTCAACAGGTCCCGAGGGAACAATAGCAGACGTTGAGGACAGTTACAAGATATCTCGTGTATAGCCCACAGGCAAATGCAACCACGAACAGGCAACAGAAAAGCGGCAACTCTGCCAAATACCTCCCAGCGAGTAAGGCAGGACCTAAGAAGCGGGCCCTATTTTCAATGGCAAGAACAAGGCTCGGGCAATTTAAGCAGCTACGCCCAGCAGTGATCAGATACCCTTGCAGTCATTATCAGGGCCAAAGGAAGAGAATCAGACACGATGTTAAAACTCGAAAGCTCCTTACCATGCATGGCGGGTTACATCCCAAATCCAAGCAGCACCCTGAGACTGTACGTAAGCCGTAAAGAAGGAGGCCGAGGACAGTGGGGGATGTGAGAGCCACTGTCCAGGAACGAACATCCAAACTCCATAACGACATCAATGGGAGAAGGACCAAAACGGATGACGTACTCAGTGAAAAAGTCTCAGGCAGTGGCGAGATATGAGGTGCTAGAGGAGAGCCCATCATGGATAACAACCCCTACACGGCTGTACCACACGGAGCATAAACAGAAGTGGCTGAATCTCAAGAAGACCTACCAATGCTAGAAAGGGCTGCCTACAGGACAGCACAGAGGGCACTCATCATGGCTGCACAGGAACAGGGCACGGAGCACCAAGCGATAGAGCCCATAAATACCACACCAGACAAGACCCAAGGAGTTCGTTGTGCAAAGATGGCACCTGATAACACTCCAACAATAACTGCAGGGTGCAAGATGCTGGCAGGGAAGGCCTACCAGGAACGCCAATACCCAAAGTGGCGCATAGTGTACAGAAACAACTGGCAGAGTATGGGCGGGAAACCCCAAGGTCAAAGTGGAAACTCCCTCCCAAAGGTGGTGGAAAATGAGCACAAGAAATCCCTGTGGGACTTCCAATACAGACCGACCGAAAATGTAATGAACCAAAGCCCGACATCGGTGTGGAGGGACAAAGGGCAGAGGACAAGCCGTGGTGGAGTACAAAGGGCAGAGGACATCCGTGGTGGACAAAGGGCAGAGAACAGCGGGAGTTAGACAAAGGGCAGAGGACAGGCCGTGGTGGTGACAAAGGGCAGAGACGCGTAGGGTGGTGGACAAAGGGCCGAAGACAGCCGTGGTGGGTGGACAAAGGGCAGAGGACAGCCGTGGTGGTAGGACAAAGGGGCAGAGACAGCCGTGGGTGGTGGACAGGGCCATTGACAAGCCGTGGGGTGGACAAAGGGCAGAGGACAGCCATGGTGGTGGACACAGGCAGAGGACAGCCGTGGTGGTGGACAAAGGGAAGAGACGCCGTGGAGGTGGACAAGGGTAGAGGACAGCCTGTGGTGGTGGACAAAGGCAGAGGACAGCCGTGGTGTGGACAAAGGCAGAGGACAGCCGTGGTGGTGGACGTGCAATACAAGCGAAAGTAAGTAATATAAGTATATATATTTATATATAACCGAGCCTTTTCACTACAGATCTGAGTCTCAAGCGGTTTACAAATGTTACTTATTGGGCAATTGTCTCTCACCTCCACACCAGAGATGGGAGGGGCCATACAGGGGCGGCACATGCCAGAACTATTGACATATTTTTAGTGGTAGGGGAAACCGAGTATACCCGGAGGAAACCTACGCAGACATGGGGGAGAACATGTAAAACTCCACCTCAGAAATGCCCTGGTTCCGACCGGATTCAACCCAGGACCTTCTTGCTGAAGGCTAGAGTGCATCCAATCACCACGTGCGCCACGCCGCTTGAAAAACGGACAAGAAGGAAGCTATGTGCCAATACAGGGGAATGGGAAGATAGAACACTCCTTCAATGCGGATGACAGGGTAAACGCTGGAATAGAGGCCTGCGTATACTCAAACACCCCTGTACCCCAGGAAAGCAAATTTTGAAACTAGAAGAAGGGGTCCTGGCGGCAAACTGCATCTCATCTTTTCACACCCCACTGCAGTCCTTCCAACGTGGGATGGAAAAAACCAGCAAAATCCCAGCAGAATAGCGGAAACCATCCATTTACACCGCCGCCACTTTCCAGAAAAAGGAACATGAAAATCTTAGAAATACCAAGGTTCTCAGAGAGGAGCTGGCGAGGGCCTGTAGGGTAAAGGTGACAGTAGTGCCCGTGTGAATCGGTGGCACGTCGGGGCAGTACCCGAAAGCTAGAAGAGGATTACAGTGATCCCTGGAACCAACCTCGGACATCTTGGCCAGAAATGTTCAGTGCAGGAATCAGCAAGATACAGCGCAGAACCCTCAGGCTCCCAGGCCACAGGGAGGACCCGACTTAGAGAGGGATATACCGCACCGCGTAGGGCCAAAGGTTTCATTGACAGTTTATATGTATGATATTAATGTGGGGTGATTCTGGCCTCCTCACATGAACCAACTGTACCTTCCACGTTCACTGAGTGCATGAAGAACCTGGTTCCTGGCCCGGACAATGTTAATCCTGGATGTACCAGAGCGTAGTGTCGGCCGAGAAGTTCACATGGGTACTCGCCCCACCTCTCTCTCGGAGAGCCGTAACAACACTAATGACTCAAACCAGACGACAAAAGATTTTTTCATCTGGAAACTAAGATGTGTTTTACCCAGCTGATATGAAAGGAGGACAAACGCACAAAAAAACCGGCAGAGGCCTAAAAAACATGTTTTGTTACATTTTAAAGAGTAGAAACGATAGGAGATAGTGTAGGGTCTAGAGTGTTTGGGGTCTAGGCATGTGTGTGGTGTCTTTGGAAATAATCTTAATACAGAAAACATTTTATTTATAATGGGCAACCTCGAGGTCGCATTAACAAAGGGTACACAGTTAAAAGAAAACAGTGTTGAGTGCAATTGTTTTTCACCCAAAACAATGTCTATATTTAGCTAAGACATGACACATAAAATGCAAACTATAACAACTAAAACACTAATTTACATATTAAAAATCCCACGTCACTGTGGTCTAGTCCCTGGAAAGAGCGCCTGTTTTAATAAGCACAAAAAGAATAAAACTGGAAAAAGATCTTAAAATATGAATAATAACAATAATAATGATTATCTATCATTATTATTATGAAGAATATTATTATTATTATTATTTATCATTATCATTATTATTAATTATTGTTATTATTAGGCCTTGTTGGAACAGGGTTGGAACAGTGTCATTCCTCCACTCCAACTCAGTGGTTGATAAAATACTGGTGAGTTGGGTTGCCTTTGGTGCATGAACAGACGGATACTGATCTGTCACATTTTCGAAGATTTGTCAGTCTTTTGCTTAACCTAAAAAACGCCATTGTTTCGCTGCGGAACCAGGACACTTTCTATACAGCAATAACTTTTACTTTTTATTGCAGATGGATTTATGGATTATTGTTTCTTGTGGTCCACTGATGACTGCTGCCGTTGTGACTTGGGCAAGAACACTTAACCCCACTTTGTGCTGAAGCCCCTGCTGAAAGATCAAGGCCCCTGTGGGACTCAGCACCCTGCAGGAGGATCAGTGAGGGCCTGGGCACTGATGGACTGGGCGCTCAGACTGCCACCCCCCCCGACCCCGAAATTGATTAAGGGGAAAGAAAATGGATGGTATATTTCTTGTGGTCTGAGAATCTGGCACCCATCTTTAAATTAATCTGCTTTGTCGATAGAAAACCTGTTTGATTTTTTTTGTACACATACAAACACCATTATGCAAAAACTATATCTAAAAACGTTTAAACTGATAACAAAAACAAAGAAGTAAATTAAGACCTTTTGAGTCCATTCTGCTCCCGCCACCCACAGACATTTTGAAGGATATTTGATCCTAAAACACACAATTATAGAGTCATATTTATAAGTCTTGTATAAAGTTAAAATTGTTTCTCCTTACCTGGAGGATTGGCCGAGATTACCTGCAAATAAAACCACATTTTTATATTTTTAACGTTCATGATAGATCTTGGTCATTAATTAATCTTTATGTTTTTACATTTGAGTAGTTTTATCACCAGATAAGAGGCCGCTGCTATTTCCATAGCAACGCACTGTTTAGTTAGCAGGAGTTAAGCATTTAGCCTTCATCTGTTTTTACAAGTTATATCACCAGTTTTAGCACTTAGTAAAAGAGTGACAAACAATCAAAACAAAACATTATCAGGGTAAATACTCAGATTTCCATCGGTTTAAAAGGTAGCAGTAAAATGCGGCTCAGAGTTGTAATAAAATTCCTAAACATAATGAGATTTCAAAAGTGTATAAATAGTTTATTTACAATAGTCTAGTAAAGTGATGTTAGTAAGTGTATTTAGTATAGTGATGTTATATCAGTGTAGTGTAGAGGTATATAGTATAGTCATAGTATATATAATTGTAGTGTAGTGTAGTATAGTGTATGTTAGTGTAGTATAGTGTAGTATACGTATAGTATCAGTAAAGTAGAGTATAGTGTAGTAAGTATAGTATATAAAAAAGTTGAGTATATGTGAAGTATAGTATAGTATAGTAAAGTAGAGAAAGTCTAGTATAGTATAGTGTAGTATAGTGTAGTGGTATGTAGTATAGTGAAGAATAGTATAGTATAAGTATAGTGTAGTGGGTAGTGTAGTATAGTGGAAGTCTAGTTCCTAGTAATAGTATAGTATAGTAATCAGTGAAGTGTATATAGTATAGTATATCAGTTCCGTAGAGTATAGTTATAAAGTATAGTAATAAAGTAAGTATAGTGGAGTAAAGTAATATTAGAGTCTAGTGTAGTGTCAGTTATATATATAGGTGTAGTATAGTATAAGTATAAGTGTAGTATAGTATAGTATAAGTATATAAAGAAAGTAAATAGAGTATAAGTGTAGTATAGTTTAGTATAGTTAAGTAGTGTATAGTTAGTATACGTATAGTATAGTATAAGTGTATATAGTATAGTATAGATACAGAGTAGTATAGTATAAGTATAGAATAGTGTAAGTTGTAGTATAGTATAGTACAGAGTAGTAATAGTATATGTATAGTGTAAGTGTAGTAAACTATACTATACCTACACTAAACTATAACTATACTACACTACACTAACTATAACTAAACAACACTGTTACTATACTATTACTACACTACACTATACTATACTATACTAAAACAACAACTGTTCTAATAATAATACTTATATCTACACTATACTATACTATACTATACTACACTATACTCTACTTTACCTATACTAAACTAAACTACTCTAAACTCTACTTTACTATACAATACAATAACTAGATACTATTACTAAACTACACTATAACTATACTAATACTACACTAGTACAATACAACACTACACAACACTAGACTATACTATACTATACTACACAATACTCTACTTTACTAACTATTTACTAAAAAATACTACACAATACTCTAAACTTAACTATACTATACTATACTACACACACTAATACTATACTATACTATACTAGACTAGACACACAATACTACACTACACTACACTATACTAATACATACTATACTACACTATACCTACACTACACTACACATACTACACTATACAAATACTAAGACTATACTCTATCTATTACTAAAACTGATACTATACTACACTTACTCTACCTTTACTATACAATACTAATACTACACTATAACTCTACTTTACTATACTATACTAGACTACACGCTATACTCACTACACTAACACGTATACTACACTACACTTCACTATACTAATACTATACTATAACTATACTACACTACACTACACTATAACTAACATCACTATACTATCTGACACTATACTAACATCACTATACTAGACTATAGTAACTAAACTATATAACTTTTGAAATCTCAATTATGGATATGAATTATATTACTACTCTGAGCCGGCCATTTTCACTGCTCCCTTTTAAACCTGATGAAATCTGAGTAATTACCCCTGAACATGGTTTTTTGTTTTGAATTGATTGTCATCACTTTTACTAAGTGCTAAAAACTGGTGAATTATAACTTGAAAAACAGATGAAAGGCTAAATGCTACTCCTGCTAACTAAAACAGTGCGTGCTATGAAACTAGCAGCGGCTCATATCTGGGAGATAAAACTACTCCAAATGTAAAACATAAAGAATTAAAATAATGACCAAGAACTATCATGAACGTTAAAATATAAAAATGTGGTTTTATATTTGCAGGTAACTCGGCCAATCCTCCAGGTAAAAATACAATTATAACTTATAACAAGTCTTAAAAAATATGACTCATAATTGTGTGTTTTAGGATCAAATATATTCAAAATGTCTGTGGGATGGCGGACAGAATGGACTCCAAAAGGTTTCTAATTTACTTCTTGTTTTTGTTTAACATTTGAAAACGATTTTAGATATATGTTATTTGCCCTAATGGAGTTTTTATGTCGTACAAAAAAATCAAACATTTACTATATCGACAAAGCAGATTAATTTTAAGATGGGGTGCCGAGATTCCTCAGACACAAGAAATATCCACTCCATTTTCTTCCCCTTAATCCATTTCTGGGTCGGTGGGTGGCAGTCAGAGCAGCACCCAGTCCACAGAGCCCCAGCCCCTCACTGGATACCTCCTGCAGGTGCTGAGTCCACAGGGCCTTGATCTTACAGGCAAAGGGCTTCAGAGCAAAGTGGGGTTAAGTTCCATGCCCAAGGACACAACGGCAGCAGTCATCATGGACCACAAAAACAATAATCCATAAACCCATCTGCCATAAAAGTAAACAGTTGCTGTATAGAAAGTGTCCTAGGATTCCGATAAGCGAATGGCGTTTAGGGTTAAGCAAAAACAGACAAATCTTCAGAAATGTGACATAAAAGTCTCCGTTCGATCCTGCACCAAAGGCAACCCCAACACACCAGTAATTTATCACCACTGAGTATGGAGTGAGGAATGACACTGTCCCACCCTGTCCAAACAAGGCCTAATAATAACAAAATAATAATAATGATAATGATAATAATATAATCATAATATTCATCATATAATAATGAAAGGATTAAATCATTTATTATTGTTATTATTCATAAATATTAAGATCTTTTTCCAGTATACATATGAGCTTTATTAAAACAGGCGCACTTCCAGGACTAGTACCAACAGTGACGTGGGATTTTTATAATGTAAAATAGTTGTATATTAGTTGTTATTGTTTTGCATTTTAGTGTCAGTATTAGCAAATAAGACATGGTTTTGGGTGAAAAACAATATCACTCAACACTGGTTTTTCTATTTAACTGTGTACCCATTGTAATGCGGAACCTCGAGTGCCATATAATAAAAGTTTTATTTTATTAAAGAAGTTATTCCAAAGTACACTCACACAAGCCTAGACCCAACACTCTCTGACCCTACACCTCTCTCCTATCGTTCTACTCCTTTACAATGTAACTAAACCTGGGTGATGTTATTTAGGCCGCTGCTGTTTTTTCTTGTAGTTGTCCTCGCTTCTATCCGCTGGGTAACAACCATCTCTCCAAGTTTCCAATGAAAAATCTTTTGTCTGTCTGTTTTGAGGCCATAGTTTTACGGCATCTCCGAGGAGAGAGTGGGCGAGTTACCATGTGAACATTCTCGGCCGACACTCCGCACTGTACATCCAGATTACTGTCCCGGGCCAGAACCAGTTCAACTTGGGCCTCAGTGAACGTGGAAGGTACAGTTGGTTCCATGTGGGAGGAGGCAGAATCACCCCACATTCTATACATACATATAGAAAAAAAAAAAAAAAAAAAACCATGTCCCATTAACCTGGCCCTCCGCGGCGTTATCCCTCACTAAGACCGGGTCCTCTACCAAGGCCTGGGAGCCTGAGGTTCTGCGCAGTATCTTTGCTGTTCCTATCACTGCACATTTACTGGACCCAGATGTCTCAAGGTTTTATCAGGGATCCACGGTAACCTCTTACTAGCTCGGGTCACTGCCCCGAGTGCACCGATCCCCACGGGCACTACTGCACCTTACCCCCAGGCCCTCTCCAGCTCCTCTCTGAGACCTAGGTTATTTCTCAGAAAATTTCATGTTCCTTTTTCCGGAAAAGATGGCGCGGTGAAATGGATGCGTTTTCCCGCTCCTTCTGCCAGGATTTTGCTAGTTTTACCACTCACAGTCTGGAGACAGCAGTGAGGGTGAAAAAGATGAGACAAGATTGCCGCAGGACCCCTTCTCAATTTCAAATTGCATTTTTCCTGAGGGAAAACAAGCGGGTGTTTGAGTATACGTCAGGCCTATACCAGCGTATTACCCATACATCCGCATTGAAGGAGATAACTATCTACCCATCCCCTGTATAGGCACATAGCTGTCCTTCTTGTTCCTTTTCAAGCGGCGGTCGCACAGTGGCTGAGTGGATAGCACTCTCGCCTCTCAGCAATAAAGGTCCTGCGTTCGAAACCCGTCCGGACCAGGCCTTCTGAGTGGATTTTGCATGTTTCTCCCCATGTCTGCGTAGGTTTCCTCTGGTACTTCCGTTTTCCCCCAACCACTAAAAATATGTCCAATAGTTCTGGCATGTGCCTCCTGTACTGGCCCCTCCCATCTCTGTGTGAGTGAGAGACAAATGCCCAAAATTAACAATTGTAAACCGCTTGAGACTCAGATCTGTATGAACAGGTTGTAAATATAAATAAATATTACTACATACTTAACAATCGCTTTGGATTGCCACGTCCACCACCACCTTTGTCCTCTGCCCTTTGGTCCACCACCCACGGCTGGCCCAGCCCTTTGTCCCACCACCACGGCTGTCCTCTACCCTTTCCCACCACCACGGCTGACGCTCTACCCCATTGTCCACCACCACTGCTGTCCGCTGGCCCAGAGTCCACCACCCATGGCAGTCCTCTGCCCTTTTGTCCACACACCTACGGCTGTCCGCTGCCCTTTGTCCCACCACCGCGGCAGTCCTCTGTCCCTATGTCCACCACCACGGCTGTCCTCTGCCCTTTGTCCATCCACCACGGCTGTCCTCTGCCCTTTGTCCACCACCACGGCTGTCCTCCTGCCCTTTGTCCACCACCACGCGGTCCTCTGCCTTTGTCTACCACCACGGCTGTCCTCTGCCTTTGTCCACCACGCTGTCCTCTGCCCTTTGTCCACCACGCAGGGGGGGGGGGGGGGGGGGGGGGGGGGGGGGGGGGCCTGTCCTCTGCCCTATGTCCACCAGCCACGATGTCGGGTTGGGTTCATTACCATTCGGATCGTTCTGTAATCTGGAAGTCCCACAGATCTTTGCCTCATTTTTCCACCTCCTTTGGAGTAGTTTCCCAGTTTTTTTTTTTTTTTTGGGTTTTTTTTTGTTTTTTTTTTCTTAGACCTTGGGGTTTCCACCCATACTCCTGCACAGATGTTTCTGTACACCTATGCAAGCCACTTGGTTATGGCGTTCCATGTATGCCTTCCCTGGCCAGCATCTTGCACCCGCATAGGTGTTGGAGTGTCTCAGGTGCCTCTTTGAGCTCCGACACCTGGGTCTGTCTGTTTGGTATATCTGGGCCTCTATCGCTCTTGTGCTCAGTGCCTGTTCCTGGCAGCCATGATGAAGTGCCTCTGTGCTGTCCTGTAGGCCAGCCCTTTCTAGCCATTGGTAGACTTCTTGATATCATAGCCACATCTGTTATGCTCCGGTGGTACATGCCGTGTAGGGGCTTGTCTCCCCATGATGGCTCTCCTCCAGCACCTCCTCAACTCGCCACGCCTGAGACATTCACTGAGTACGTCATCCGATTTGGGCCTTCTCCATGATGTAGTTTATGAGTTTGATGTATCGTCCTGGACAGTGGCTCTCAAACTCACTAGTCCTCGGCCTCCTTCTTTACGGCTTACGTACAGTCTCAGGTGCTGGATTTGGGATAGTAACCCGCCATGATGGTAATGAGCTTACGAGTTTTAACATCCGTGGTCCTGAATCTCTTCCTTTGCCCCTGATTATCCCTGCAAGGTAACTGATCACAGGCAGGCCGCGTAGCTGGTTACATGCCCGAGTGCCTTGTATCTTGCCATTGAGCCGGCTTCTTAGACATGCCTTACTCGCTGGAGGTATTTGGCAGTTGCCGCTTTTTTTATTTCCCCCCTCGTTTTTTTGTGCCTGTTCGAGGTTGCCATTTGCCTGTGGTAATACCGAGATACTTGGTAACTGTCCTCAACGTCTGCTATTGTTTCCCTCTGGGAGTGAGATCCCTTCTGTGTGGACTACCTTGTCTCTCCGAGTCCATCCTGCTACATTTCTGTTTCTGTCCAACCAGGAGCTGGTGTTTGGCTCCTCTGGTGTCTCTACAGGAGCTGTGTTTCGGCTCCTCTGGTGTCCCTACCAAGCACCTCTGTGCTGTGCTCATGAATTGTTCCATATGCCCACTTATCTTAGCCGCAATGATACCTGACATGAGCTTCCATGTTGTGGAGAGACAAGTTATTGGCCGGTAGTTGGATGGGACTGCATGATCAGGACCGAATCGCGCCTTTTTCGGTTAGCCATTCTGGGTGAGACCCATTCTCCGAGCAGCTGGTCCATTTGAGCTGCAGGCGCTCATGGAGAGAATGTGAGGAGTCCTTAGCACATAAGGCATGGACCATATCAGGCAGGTGCTGTCCATTTTTTTCATACCTGAGACTCTTTCCCACGATTTCAGCCCACTGTGATGGTAACTGAGTTCTGTTCTGGGAGGTGTGCTGTGCTCCTCTCTCAGGGACAAAACCCAGCCAATGTGCACTGCTGTTATGTGCTGCATCCACTCCCATATGTTTCTTCCGAGAAGCTGTTTCATGTCCAGCCTCCGGAGGTCTGCTCCCAGTTGCTACCCTGATTTACCCTGTTTGTAACCCGCGCACTGATCGTACACCTTCGCAGGTGTGTTGCGAACAGCCTTTTTCCCCTTCTGGCTTCAATCACTTTAGTGTAACCTCTGTAGGCGTCAGGCCAGGCATGGAGCATTTGTTTGGCATTTTCGAGTCGCTTCAGGTAGGTTATCTGGCTTTACGTTCTGGGTACTGGTCTTTTCATTGCACCTCTCTGGGCCTCTGTTAATTGACTCACTTCTCTCCGAGCCACCTTGATCTCACCTCCCAACCGTCTTTTTTCCATGGTGGGTTATTGACCAAGGCTCCTCATGGTTGCTCTTATAGCCAAGCATCTCTAGGTATCACTGCTGCTGAAGTGTATATCAGCTCAATTGGTTTCAGTGATTGTGTTGGTAGGTATATGCCCTCAACTGCTGCATTCACGTTTTCTATGAGATCCTTAGGTGGTACTTCACACAACCGCTGGAACCGGTGTCTTGCCCTGTGCCCATTTTAGCCATGATTTTTAGCTTTCCGGTCAGTCGCAGCCTCGTTCAGCTGTTATAGGATCCATTGGGGCTTTGTGCCCAAACTCTGGTTGGGGAGTTGCAGTTGTGGACCACCCCTCTGACTCAGTAACTGTGCACCTTAGGCATCATACATGTGTTGTACCTCATCGATCTAAGCAGTGCAAGTGCAGTTGCCGTTTGTGGATGTAGGAGCATTGACTACCGGTTGTTTCGGGGGGGGGGTGGGGGGGGGGGTGGGAGTCCAACCAACTGAGACTGTGGGGTTTCGAAGTAACCCATTCAGCCCACATTCTCTTCATGAACCACTTTGGCCAGGTATACTCGAGTAGTAGCATTCCAATAGTGCAGAGCCCTTTATCAGATCTCGACCACTTTCACCATGTTCCAAGTAGCCACTTTCATTAAGGTGCTCTGGTTCCCCAGCCCTGACCTTGTTTTGGCCGGATGTTGTCGCCTCAGATCCTCAACATATATACGCACTGTTGTCGGTTCTATAACATTTTAAAATGTATAATTCAAATCTGCTGTGACCAGAACTGTAAGAGAATGCAAAAGGGTGTAAGGACAGAAAAGGCATTTATTTGTATACACAATTCCTTACACAAGGCAAACTCAAATGCTGAACAAGCACAATAATCACAGAAGATAGAATCCCCCATTATTCACAGCTAAACTGAACTGTCTAACCTGGATTGAACATTGTCATACTAGAAGCCTGTCTCACATTTCATGAAGACTCTTCCAGATATTAGCTGCATAAATCTTACATGCTGCTCCCCAAGTTTTAGTCCTGACTTCTGGGACTAGCAAAGGGTCAGTCCCCTGTGCTCCTCAGATCCCATCAGGAGTCCCAGTCCCTGTGCTCATCAAGAAGTCCCAGCATGAGGCCAGTCCCCTGTGCTCCTCAGAGGTCCCAGCAGGAGTCCATTCCCCAGTGCTCATCAGAGTCTCCCACAGGCGGAAGGACATCCACTGTGCACCTCAGAGTCCCAGCAGGATCCAGTCCTGTCTCCTCATAGTCCCAGCACGAGGCCCATCCCTGTGCTCCCAGAGTCCTCATCAGGAGTCCCAGATCCCTTGTGCTGCCTCAAGTCCAGCACGAGGCCAGTCCCCTGTGCTCCTCAGAGTCCCAGCACGAAGTCCAGTCCCTTGATGCTCCTCAGAGCAGGAGGCCAGTCCCTGTGCTCCACAGATTCCCAGCAGGAGGCCAGTCCCTGTGCTCCTCAGAGTCCCAGCAGGAGTCCATTCCCTGTGCTCTCAGAGTCCCAGCACGAGGCCATTCCTGTGGCTCCTCAGAGTCCCACAGGAGGCCATCCTTGTGCTCCCTCAGAGCAGGAGCCAGTCCAGAGCTCCTCAGAGTCCGATTTTAAGAAAAAGGGGGGGGGGGGGGGGGGGGGGGCAGGGGGGGGGGGGGGGGGGGGGGGGGGGGGGGGGGGGGGGGGGGGGGGGGGGGGGGGGGGGGGGGGTGGGGGGGGGCCAGACAGTGGGGCAAAAAAGTCAGCCACCCGACTGTGCAGGTCCCCACTTAAACTAAAGACAGAGTCTGTAATGTTCTACATAGGTTCACTTCAACTGTGAGAGACAGAATGTGAAAAGAAAATCCCGGAATTCACATTGTAGGGGGGGGGGGAGGGGGGGTGGGGGATTTTAAAGAATTTATTTGTAATGATGTTGGAAAATAAGTCTTTGGTCAATAACAAAAATTCAACAAGCTCAATACTTTGTAATATAACCTTTGTTGGCATAACAGAGGTCAACGATTACTATATGTCTTACCAGGTTTTGCACACAGTAGCTGGTATTTTGGCCCATTCCTGCATGCAGATCTTCTCGAGAGCAGTGAACACGGACTTTCACTCCCTCCACCAGATTTTCAATGGGGTTGGGTCTGGAGAGACTGTCCAGACTTTCAAATGCTTCTTACGAGCCACTACCTTCGTTGCCCGGAACTAAAAGCCGAGTGTTTTGGATCATTGTCATGCTGGAAAGACCCAGCCACGATTCATCTTCAAAGCTCTCACCTGATGGAAGAGGTTTTGGCTCAAAATCCACGATACAAAGGTCCCCATTTCATTCTTCCTCCTAACACGGATAGAAGGTCGTCCTGTCCCTTATCAGAAAAACAGCCCCAAATCATGACGTTTCCACCCCCATGCTTCACAAGTAGTAGGTGTTCTAGGGTTGTACCAGTATTCTTCTTCCTCCGAACACGACTAGTTGAGTTTATACACAAACAGTTGTACTTTGGTTTCAATCTGAGCCACATGACATTCTCCCAATCCTCTGCTGTATCAACATCGTGCTCTCTGCAAACATCAGACGGGCCAGGACATGCACGTGGCTTCAGCAGGGGGAACACGTCTGGCACTGCAGGATTTGAAAACCTGTCGACGTAGTGTGTTACTGATGTAAACCTTGTTACTTTTTTTGGTCCCAAGCTCTCTGGCAGTCATTTCACCAGGTCCCCCCCAGTTTGTTCTGGGATTTTTGATCACCAATATCAGTGGTCTTTAATGTCTTCCATTTTCTGATAATTTGCTCCCACAGTTTAATTTGATCACACCAAGCTGCTGCCTTTGTAGATTCAAACACAAAAACCACAAACAATCACAACACTCAAACCCACACACCCTCAAAAGCTCAACCAAAAAAATCACAACCACCATCCCACCAACAACCCAACTTTTGATTTTTTTTTAACACTTTTACACACCCCAAACTTTACAAATCATCAAAAAAACAAACAACTCCACACAACAACCACCCACAACTCTCACCGTACCACCAGTCAACCAACAACTTTTAACACCCACTTTTTTTTTTCACAGAGAACACAACACAACAAGCATCCTTTTTTTTTTATTCACAACAATGCAACAACCAACATAACAAAACACTTTTTTTTTCCAGTCTGGTGCAGGTCTACAATTCTTTTTCCTGCTGTTCCTTCGACAGCACTTGGTCTTGGCCATAGTGGAAGTTCTGGATGTCAGAGTAGAGAGCTGTGGACAGGTGTCCTTTTATACAGATGAGTATCAAAAACCGGTGCCATTAATACAAGGATAACGATGGAGACAGCAGAGGCCTTCTTAAAGAAGAAGTTACAGGTCTGGTGAGAAGCCAATATCTATCCTTGTTTGAAGTGACCAAATACTAATTTTCCACCATCATTTACAAATAAATCTTTAAAAAACCTACATGTGAATTCCTGGATTTTTTTTCCCATTCTGTCTGCTCACATTTGAAGTGAACCTATGAATGAAAATTACAGACCTCTGTCTTTAATTAATTGGGAGAACTTGCACAACTGGTGGCTGGACTTTTTTGCCCACTGTAAGTTACTAAATCGTACTCTGAGGAGCCGGGACTGGCCCTCCTGCCCTGAGGAGCAACAAGACTATGGCCATCCAGACTGGGACTCTGAGGAGCAACAGGGACTGGCCTCGTGCTGTGACTACTGAGGACACAGGACTGGACTCCTGCAGGGACTCAGAGGAGCACAGGGACCGGCCTCCACCTGGGACTCTGAGGAGCACAGGGACTGGCCTCCTGCCTGAGGAGCACAAGGACTGGCCCTCCTGCTTGGACTCCTGAGGAGCACAGGGACGGCCTCAAGAGCTGGGACTCTGAGGACACAGGGACTGTGAACACCTGCTGGGACCTCTGAGAACACAGGACTTGCCTCGTGCTGGGACTATGAGGAGCACAGGGACCTGGACTCCTGCTGGGACCTCTGAGGATCACAGTGACTGGCTCCTGCGGAACTCTGTAAAATGAGCCACAGGGACTGGACTCACTGTAGGACACCTGAGAGCACAGGGACTGGCCTCCTGCTGTGGACTCTTGAATAGGCACCCAGGGACTGGGACTCCTGCGGGACAACTGAGAGCACAGGGACAGACTCCTTGCTAGTCCCCAGATCAGGACCTAAACAATGGGGAGGCCAGCATTTAAGATTTATGCAGCTAAATCAGGAAGAGTCTATCCTGAAAATGTGAGACATAGGCTTCTAGTCTGACAATGTTCAAATCCAGGGTTAGAACAGTTTCAGTTATAGCTGTGAAAAACTGGGGGATTCTATCTTTCAAGTGTTTATTGTGCCTTGTTCAGCACTTAAGAGTTGCCTGTGTATGAATTGTGCTATAAAAAATAAACCTCCTTTTCCTCTGTCCTTACACCCTTTTTGCATTCCTTTCTTACAGTTCTGTTCACAGCAATTGAAATATAACATTTTCTAAACTGATATAGTAACCGACAACAGAGCGTATATATGATGCCGGCTCAGAAGGCCGACAACATCCCTGCCAAACAATGTCAGGTGCTGGGGAACCCAGAGCCCCTTCATGAAAGTGGGCTACTGGATCAAGGTGAAAGTGGTCGAGATCTGATAACATGGCTCTTTGGAATGCCTACTCACTCGAGTAACCCTGGCCCAAGAGGTTACATTCAGAGAATGTTTTGCTGAATGGTTACTTCAAACCACATCACAGTTAGACCCCGAAACAACCGGTAGCTCAATGCTCCAACAACCACAAACGGCCAACTGCAAGATCTACAGCTTTAGATCGATGAGTACACCACATGTAATTGATCACAGTTGCCACAGAGGTTACTGAGGTCAGAGGGGAAGGTCCCACCAACTGCAACTCCCCCAACCAGATTATTGGGCACAAAGCCCCAATGTAAACCATAACGCTGAACGAGGCAATCGACGACCTGAAAGCTAAAAACATTGCTACAATGGGCACAAGGGCAAAGACACCGGATACAGCGGGTTGTGTGAAGTACCGCACCTAAGGAATCCATAGAAAACGAGAATGCGCATGAGTGCAATACCTTACCACCACAATCACTGAAACCAATGAGGCTTGATCTACCCTTCAGCATCAGTGATCCTAGAAGATTGCATGGCCTATAAAGCAACATGAGCCATGGACAATACCCACCATGGAAAAGACGGTTGGAGCTGAGATCAAGGTGGCTCTGAGAGGAAAGATCGTTCAATAAACAGAGGCCCAGAGAGGTCAATGGAAAGACCAGTACCCAAAAGTACAGCCAGATAACAACAACCTGAAGCACTCGAAACTGCCAAAACAAATGCTTCCAAGCCCTGGCCAGCCCCTACAGAGTACCCTAATGAGATTGAAGCCATAAGGGTGAACTGGCCTGTTCGCAACACAACCTTCGAATGTGTACGCTCAGTGGCAGGTAACAACAGGGTAACAACAGGGTAGCAACAGGAGCAGACCCAGCCGAGGCTGGAAACTGAACAGTTCTGGAAGAACATATGTGCAGAAGGATTCAGCACTGCACAGCAGTGCACATGGCTGTCCCTGAGAGAGGAGTTCACAGCCACCTCCATAACAGACTCAGTTACCATCACATGAGGCATACATCCGGGAAAGAGTCTCAGTATAAAAACTGGACAGCACCGCCCAGATATGGGTCCAAGCCACTGGCTAAAGGGACACTCACACACTCCATGACGCCTCGCAGCACAAATGGACCAGCTGCTGCTGAAAGATGGGTCTCACCCAGAATGGCTAGAACTCGAAGGGCGAACGTCCAGAACATGCGTCCCCCGTCCAACTACCCTACCAGGCCAATAACTTGTCTCTCCACAACATGGCGCACATGTCAGGTATCATTGCTGCTAAGCAAAGTGGGCATATGGTGAACAATTCATGAGCACAGCACAGAGGGCATTGGGTATGCGACACCATAGGAGCCAAACACCATCTCCTGTAAGACACCAAGAGGAGACCAAACACCAGCTCCTGGTTGACCAGAACAGAAATGTGCAGGATGGTGACCATCGGAGAGGCAAGGTATTCCACACAGAAGGGATCTCACTCCCAGAGTGAAACAATATGCAGACGTTGAGGGACAGATACAAGAACTCGGTATTACCCAGGCAAATGGCAACCTCGAACAGCAACAGAGAAAAGCGGCAACTGCCAAATACCACCAGCGAGTAAGGCAGGTCCTAAGAAGCCGTCTCAATGCAAGAACAAGGCTCGGCAATTACATCTACGCCCCAGCCAGTGATTCAGATACCCTGCAGGAAAAAACAGGGCAAAGGACCAGATTTCAGAACCATCGATGTTTAAAACTTCTAAAGCTCCTTAACCATGCATGGCGGGTTACATCCCAAATCCAAGCAACCTGAGACTGTACGGTAAGCCGTCAAGAGGAGGCCGAGCTAAGAGGTGAGAGCCACTGTCCAGGACGAAAACATCCAAACTCCATAACTACATCATGTGAGAAGTGCCAAAACGGATGACGTACTCAGTGATTTCTCAGGCAGTGGCGAGATGAGGGAGGTGCTGGAGGAGAGCCCATCAAGGGAGAACAAGCCCCGACACGCATGTAACCACCGAGCATAACAAGACGTTTCTGATCTCAAGAAGTCCTACCAATGGCCTAGAAAGGGCTTGGCCTACAGGACAGCACAGTAGGCACTAAAAATTCTCATCATGGCTGCACAGGAACAGGCCACGAGCATCCATAGCGATAGAGCCCAGATTATACCACACCAGACAAGACCAAGTTGTCGGTTGTGCAAAGAGGCAACCTAGACACACCAACACATACAGCAGTTGCAAGATGCTGGCAGGGAAGGCCTACAAGGAACTGCCATAACCAAGTGGCTGCATAGTGTACAAAGAAAAAACATCTGTGCAGAGATGGGCTGGAAACCCCAAGGTCCTAATGGGAAACTCCTCCAAGGTGTGGAAAATGAGCAAGATCCTGTGGGACTTCACAGATACAGACCGACCGAAAAGGTAATTAACCAACCCGACATCGTGGTTGATGACAAAGGCAGAGGACAGCCGAGGTGGTGGACAAAGGGCAGAGGACAGCCTTGGTGGACAAAGGGTCAGAGGACAGCCGTGGTGGTAGACAAAGGGCATAGGACAGCCCTTGGTGGTGTACAAAGGGCAGAGGACAGCCTGGTGGTGGACAAAGGGCAGAAGGACAGCCATGGTTGTGGACAAAGGGCAGAGGACAGCCGTGGTGGTGACAAAGGCAGAGGACAGCCGTGGAGTGGACAAGAGGGCAGGGGACAGCCGTGTGGTTACAAGGGCAGAGGACAGCCATGGTTGGTGACACAGGGCAAGGACAGCCGTGGTGGTGGACAAAGGGTAGAGGACAGGCCGTGGTGGAGGACAAAGGGAAGAGGACAGCCGTGGTGGTGACAAAGGGCAGAGACAGCCGGGGTGGAGGACAAAGGGCAGAGGACAGCCGTGGAGGTGGACGTTGCAATTCAAGCGAAAGTAAGTAGTAAAGTAAATATTTATTTATAACAACTCGCCATTTCACTACAGAATCTGAGTTCTCAAAGCGGTTACAATTGTTTAATTTTGGGCATTTGATTCCACCTCACTCCACACAGAGATGGGAGGGGCCGTACAGGAGGCACATGCCAGAACTATTGGACATATTTTATAAGTGAAGGGAAACCGAGTAACCCGAGGAAACCTACCGCAGAACATAAGGGGAGAACATGCAAACTCCACCTCAGAAAGGCCCTGGTCCGACCGGATTCGAACCCAGGACCATTCTTGCTGAGAGGCGAGAGTGCTAACCACTCAGGCCACCGTGCCGCCACCGCCGCTTGAAAACGTAACAAGAAGGAAGCTATGTGCCAATACAGGTGAAATGGGAAATAGTTCTCTATCCTTCAACTGCTGATGTCTGGGTAACGCTGGTATAAAGGCCTGCGTATACTCAAGACACCCGCTTGGTACCCTCAGGAAATTCAAAATTGAAACTTGAGAAGGGGTCCTGGCTGCAAACTGCATCAATCACTTTTTTTCACCCCACTGGCTGACTCCAGACGTGGAGTGGTAGAAAACACGCAAAATCCCAGCAAGAAGGAGCGGAAACGCATGCCATTTCAACCGCCGCCAATCTTTCCGGAAAAAGGAACATGAAAATCTTGAGAAATACCAAGGTCTCAGAGAGGAGCTGGTAGAGGGCCTGGAGGGGTAACGGAGAGGTGACAGTAGTGCACGTGGTGATCCGGTGCACTCGGTGGCAGTGACCCCGAAGCTAGAAGAGGATCAAGTGGATCCCTGGAAACATCCTCGGACATCAGGGTCCAAAATGTGCAGTTGCTAAGGAACAGCAAAGAAACTGCGCAGAACCCTCAGGCTCCCAGCCTCTGTAAGGACCCAGAGCTTAGAAGAGGGATAACCGCCCCCGTGCGAGGTCCAAAGGTTAATGACATCAGTTTAAATATGTATTATATGATTGTTGGGGTGATTCAGGCCTCCTCACATGAACCAACTGAACCTTCCACGTTCACTGAGGCCATGTTTGAACTGGAATCCCTGGGCCGGGACAATGTACTCCTGGATGGACCAGTGGCGGAGTGTCGCTCGAGGAATTTCACATGGTACTTTCCGCCCACGTCCTCTCCTCGGAGATTCCCGTAAAACTTGGACTCAAAACCAGAACGACAAAGATTTTTCATCTGGAAACATGAAATGTGGTTCCCAGACCGGATATGAAGGAGGACAACGCACCAGAAAAAACATCAGAGGCCTAAAAAACATGTTTAAGATTACATTTTAACAGTAGAAACCGATAGGAGAGAGGTGTAGCGTTCAGAGAGAGTGTTTGGTCTACGGCTTGTGGGTGTGTACTTGGAAATAATCTTAATACATAAAACATTTTATTAATAAGGCACCTCGAGGTCGCATTAAAAGGGTACACATTAAAAGAACAACAGTGTTGATGATATTGTTATTTCCAACCAAAACCATGACAATATTTGCTAATACAGACACTGTTCCAAATCAAAACACTAACAACTAAACACTATTTTACATTATTAAAAATCCCCGTCACTGTTGGTCTTATCCTGGAAGTGCTCCTGTTTTAATAAAGCACAATATAATATACTGGAACAAGATCTACAAATATGTAATAATAACATAATAAGATTTTATCCTATCATATGAATATTATGATTAATATTATTAATATTAATATCATTATCATTCTTATTATTATTGTTATTATTAGGCCATGTATGGACAGGTTGGACAGTGTCCATTCTCCACTCCAAACTCAGTGGTGACATAAAATACTGGGTGTTGGGGTTGCCTTTGTTGCCTGAACGACGAGACCTTATCTGTCACATTTCTGAAGATTTGTCTGTCTTTATTGCTTAACCTAAAACGCCATTCGCTGCGGGAATCCAGAACACTTTCTATACACAACTTTTAACTTTTTATTGCAGTGATGGGTTTTTAATGGATTATTTTTCATTGTGGACCACAGATGACTGCTGCCGTTGTGTACCGGGGAAGCCACTTTAACCGCAACTTGCCTGAAGCCCCTGCCCTGAAAGAGCAGGCTCCTGGTGGACTCCAGCACCTGCTGGCGGAAACAGTGAGGTGGCTGGGGCTCTGTGGACTGGAGCAAGCTACTGACTGCCACCCAACCCCCCGACCCAGAAATGGATTAAGGGGAAGAAAATGGATGGATATTTCTTGTGGTCCTGAGAATCTGGCACCCCATCTTTAAATTAATCCTGCTTTGTCAGATAGAAAACTGTTTGATTTTTTTGTACGATATAAAACTCCATTAGGCAAAAACATATATCTAAAAAACGTTTTAAAATGTTAAACAAAAACAAAGAAGTATACTTAGAACCTTATTGAGATCCATTCTGCATCCCGCCATCCCACAACATTTTGAATATATATGATCCTAAAACACACAATTAAGAGTCATATTTAATAAGTCTGTATAATTTATAATTGTATCTTTCTTACCTGGAGATTGGCCGACGTTACTGCAATAAAACCACATTTTTTATATTTTACACGTTCATTATAGATCTTGGTCATCTTTTAATCTTTTACTGTTTACATTTGAGTATTTTATCTCCCAGATAAGACCCGCTGCTAGTTTCCATAGCAAACCGCACTGTTTAGTAAGCAGGAGTTGAGAATTTAGCCTTTCATCTGTTTTTTCAAGTTTTTATCACCAGTTTAAGCACTTAGAACAAGTGATGACAAACCAATCAAAAACACAACAGTTCAGGGTAAATACTCAGATTTCATCGGTTTAAATGGAGCAGTGAAAATGGGCTCAGAGATGTAATATAATTCCTAATCCCTAATGAGATTCAAAAGTGTATAATAGTTTAGTTTACTAAATCCTAGATAGTGCTGTTAGTATAGTGTAGTATAATGTATAGTGATGTTAGATAGTGTAGTGTTAGTGTAGTATCGTAAATAGTAAAGTATAGTATAGTGTAAGTGTAGTGTAGTATAGTGTAGTTGTAGTGTATATAGTGTAGAATAGTATAAGTAATAGTAACAGTAGAGTAAAGTGTATATAGTATAAGTATAGTAAAGTAGAGTAAACGAGTAGTATAGTATAGTATAGTAAAGTAGAAGTCTAGTCTATATAGTATAGTGTAGTCATAGGTAGTGTATGTAGAATAGTGTAGTATAGTATCAGTATATGTATAGTGTAAAGTGTAGTGTAGTACAAATGTAGTCTAGTCTAGTATAGTATAGTATATTATAGTGTAGTGTAGTATAGTATGAGTATATTAAGTAAGTATAGTGAAGTTATAGTATAGTATATAAAGTAGAGTATAAGTGTAGTTATAGTATAGATAGACTAGTGTATGTAGTGTAGTATAGTAATAGTGTAGTATAGTATTAGTATAGATAGTATAGTATAAATAGTAATAGTATAGTATAGTATAGTAAAGTATGATAGTATAGTGTATATACGTTGAGTATAGTAAGAAGTTAGTAGGTGTATATAGTATAGTATAGTATAGTGTAGTATAAGTAAATATAGTACAGTGTAGTATAGGAATAGTATAAGTATAGTGAGTGGTAGTATAGTTATAGTACAGTGTAGTATAGTATAGAATATGTAGTGTAGTAACTATACTATACTACACTATACCTATCCATAATACACTCCACTATACTATACTATAATACTACACTGTACTATACTAATACTACACTACACTAAACTATAACTAGACTATACTACCTGAATCTATACTTATACTAAACAACACTATACTATACTATACAATACTACACTATACTCTACTTTACTATACAAACTATACTACACTATACTCTACTTTACTAAACTATAATATACTTACTATACTATACTACACAATACTATACTATACTACACTATTACATACTACACTACCTACACTAGACTATACTATACTAATACTCACAACTATACACTACTTCTATCGATACATACTACACTATACTCTAATTAACTATACTATACTAACTACACCACACTAACTATACTAATACTAATACTAGACTAGACTACACTAACTACACTACACTAACTATAATATAACTATACTATACTACACTATACTACCACTCACTACACTATACTCACACTATACTATACTAGACTATACTCAACTTTACTATACTATACATACTACACTATACCTACTTTACTTACGATACTATACTACACTAACTCACTTACATACCTATACTATACTACACTATAACTACACTTACACTACACTATACTACACTACAACTACACTATACAATACTATACCTATACTATACTTACACTCACACTACAACTAACTAACATCACTATACTATACTACACTATACTAACACACTCATACTAGACTATATGAACTAAACTAATATACACTTTTAAAATCTCATTATGGATTAGGAATTATATTACACTCTGAGCCGCCATTTTCACTGCTCCCATATAAAACCGAAGAAATCTGAGTAAATACCCTGAACATGTTTTGTTTTGATTGGTTGTCATCACTTTTACTAAGTGCAAAAGGTGAATGAATTAGACTTGAAAAAACGATGAAAAGGCAAAATGCGAATCTCAGCTACCTAAACAATGCGTTGCTAAGGAAACTAGCAGCGGCTCTTATCTGGGAGATAAAAACTACTCAAATGTAAAACAATAAAAGATTAAAATAATGACGCAGATCTATCATGAACGTTAAAATATAAAAATGTGGTTTTTATTTGCAGGTAACACGGCCAATCCTCCAGGTAAGAAAGATACAATTATAACTTATACAAGACTATATAAATAGACTCTAATTTGTGTGGTTTTAGGATCAAATATATTCAAAATGTCTGTGGAAGGCGGGAGCAGATGGACTCCCCAAAAGGTTCTAATTTACATCATTTGTTTGTTTAACAATGTAAAACGTTTTTAGATATAAGTTTTTGCCTAATGGAGTTTTTATGTCGTAAAAAAAAACAACAGTTTTTCCTATCGACAAAGCAGGATTAAATTACAAAGATGGGGTGCCAAGATATCTCAAGACCACAGAAATATCCATCCATTTTCCTTCCCCTTAAATCCATTTCTGGGTCGGGGGGTGTCGGCAGTCCGAGCTGCACCAGTCCACGAGCCCCAGCCCCTCACTGATCCCTCCTCAGGTGCTGAGTCCACAGGGGCCTTGATCTTTCAGCAGGGCTTCAGGCAAAGTGGGGTTAATGTACTTGCCCAAGGACACAACGGCAAGCATCATCAGTGGACAACAAGAAACAATAATCCATAAAACCCAACTGCAATAAAAAGTAAAAGTTGCTGTATAGAAAGTGTCCGGATTCCGCGCGAATGGCGATTTAAGGTTAAGCAAAAGACAGACAAATCTTCAGAAATCTGACAGAAAGACTCCGTCGTTCCATAAGCATCCAAAGTCAACCCCACCACAGCCAGTATTTTATCACCACTGAGTAGGAGTGGGAGTAATACACTGTCCGCAACCCGTCCATCAGGGCCTAATAATCAACAATAAAATAAATAATGATATGATAATAATAATAATAATAATACTCATCATAAAACTAAATGATAGGATAAATCATTATTATTGTTACTATTCATATTTTAAGATCTTTTTCCAGTATCTCATATGTGCATAATTAAAACAGGCGCTCTTCCAGGACTAGACCAACGAGACTTGGGATTTTTAATAATGTAAAATAGTGTTTTTAGTTGTTATTGTTTAGCATTTTAGTGTCAGTATAAGCAATATAGACATTGTTTTGGGTGAAAAACAATATCACACAACACATATTATCTTTTAACTGTGTACCCTATGTAATGCGACCACGAGTGCCATATAAATAAAATGTTTTATGTATTAAGATTATTTTCCAAAGTACACAACACAAGCCAAGACACAAACACTCTCTGACCCTACACCCTCTCTCTAACGATTCTACTCTTTAAAATGTTAACTAACCCTGTTTATATAGGCCTCTGCTGTTTTATCTTTGCGTTTCCCTCCTTTCATATCCCTGGGTAACACCATCTCTTCATGTTTTTCCAGATGAAAAATCTTTTGTCGTCTGGTTTTGAGTCCAAGTTTTTTACGGCAATCTCCGAGAGAGAGTGGCGAGTACCATGTGAACTTCTGCGCCGACACCCGCACTGGTACATCCATGATTACATTTCCCGTGCCAGGAACGTTCAACAATGGCCCTCAGTGAACGTGGAAGGAACAGTTTGTCATGTGAGGAGGCCAGAATCACCCACATTCTAACATACATATAAAACAGTCCATTAACCTTGGCCGCTCCGCGGTCGTTATCCCCTCTAAGCTCGGGTCCTCTACCAAGAGGCCTGGGAGCCTAGTGTTCTGCGCAGTATCTTTCAGTTCCTAGCACGCACAATTCAGGAACCCAGATGTCCGAGGTTGGTTCCCAGGGATCCACTGTAACCCTTCTCGCTTCGGGTCACAGCCCCGAGTGCACCGATCACCACCGGGCACTACTGTCACCTTTACCCTCAGCCCCTCTCACTCCTCTCTGAGGACCTTGTACTTTCTCAAGATTTTTCATGTTCCTTTAACAGGAAAAGAGGCGGCGTGAAATGGATGCGTTTTTCCGCCCTTCTGCTGGGATTTTGCTTGTTTTTACCACTCCACGTCTGGAACAGCAGTGGGAATGAAAAGATGAAGATGCCTTTGCCGCAGACCTTCTCAAGATTCAAATTTGCATTTCCTGAGGTTACAAGCGGTGTTTGAGTATGACGCAGGCCATATACCAGCGTTACCCAGAACATCCGCATGAATGAGAAGAACTATCTTTCCCATATCCCCTGTAAAGGCACATAGCTTCCTTCATGTCCTATTTCAAGCGGCGGGCGGCACGGTGGCTGAGTGGATCGCTCTCTCGCCTCTCAGCAAAAGGACTGGGTTCGAATCCTCGGTCGGACCAGTGCCTTTCAGAGTGAGTTTGCATGTTCTCCCCATGTCTGCGTAGGTTTCCTCCGGTACCACGGATTATTCCCCTACCACTAAAAATTATGTCCAATAGTATCGGCATGGCTCTCCTGTCCTGGCCCCACCATCTCTGTGTGGAGTGAGAGACAAATGCCCAAAATTAAACAATTGTAAACCGCTTTGAGACTCAATCTGTAGTAAAATGCGGTATATATCCATAAAATATTTACTTACTTACTTACTTCGCTTGGAATAGCCACGTCCACCAACCACGGCAGTCCTCTGCCCTTTGTCCACCACCACGGACTGTCTCTGCCCTTTGTCCACCACCACGGCTGTCCTCTCCCCCTATGGTCCACCACCACGGCTGTCCCTACCCATTGTCCACCACCACGGCGTCCTCAGCCCTGTTCCACCACCTGGCTGTCCTCTGCCCTTTGTCCACCACCACGGCTGTCCTCTGCCCAATGTCCACCACCACGGCAGTCCTCAGCCCTTTGTCCACCACCACCACGGCTGATCCCCTGGCCCTTTGTCCACCACCACGGCTGTCCTCTGCCCTTTGACCACCACCCACGGCTGTCCTCTGCCCTTTGTACCACCACCACGGCTGTCCTCTGCCCTTTGTCTACCACCACGGCTGTCCCTGCCCTTTTGTCCACCACGGCTGTCCTCTGCCCTTTGTCCCCACCACCGGCTGTCTCCTGCCCTTTGTCCACCACCACGAATACCTGGTTGGTTCATTACCATCGTCGGTCTGTATCTGGAAGTCCACAGATCTTTTGCTTCATTTTCCACCACCATTGGAGGAGTTTCCCACTTAGACCCTGGGTTTCCAGCCACATACTCTGCACAATTTTCTGTACACTATGCAGACCCACTTGGTTAAGGCGTTCCATGAAGGCTTCCCTGCCAGCAAACTTGAACCAGCAGTTATGTGTTGGAGTGTCTCAGGTGCCACTTGCACAACCGACACCTTGGGTCATGGTCTGGTGTGGATATCTGGCCTCTATCGCTCGGGTGCTCAGTGCCTGTTCCTGTGCAGCCATGATGAGTGCCTCTGTGCTGTCCTGTAGGCCAGCCCTTTCTAGCCATTTGAAGGAACATTCTTGAGATCAGCCATTCTTCTGTTAAGCTCCGGTGTACATGCCGTGTAGGGGCTTGTTTCTCAACCATGATGGGCTTCTCCTCAGCACCTCCTCATCTCGCCACTGCCTGAGACATTCACTGAGAACGACATCCGTTTTGCCTTCTCCATGATAAGTTCTGGAGTTTTGGATGTTTCTTCCTGACAGTGGCTCTCACACTCACTAGTCTCGCCTCCTTCATTACGGCTTACGTACAGTCACAGGGGGCAGGAATTGGGATGTTACCCGCCATGCATAGGTAAGGCAGCTTTCGAGTTTAACATCCGTGTGTCTGAATCCTTCCTTTGGCCCCTGATATTCCTGCAGGTATCTGAATCACTGGCAGGGCGTAGCTGTTAATTGCCCGACCTTGTACTGCCATTGAGCCGGCTTCTTAGACCTGCCTTACTCGCTGAGGTATTTGCAGTTGCCGCTTTTCTCGTTGCCTGTTTCGAGGGTTGCCATATAGCCTGTGTATACCGAGATACTTGTAACTGTCCTCGAACGTCTGCTATTGTTCCTCTGGGAGTGAGATCCCTTCTGTGTGGACTCACCTTGTCCTCCGAGTCACCATCCTTCTACATTTCTGTTCAGGTCCAACCAGGAGCTGGTGTTTGGCTCCCTCTGGTGTCACTAAGGAGCTGGTGTATGGCTCCTCTGTTGTCCCCCTACCAATGCCCTTCTGTGCTGTGCTACATGAATAGTTCCATATCCCACTTATCTTAAGCCGCAAAGATACCTGACATGAGCTTCCATGTGTGGAGAGACAAGTTATTGGCCGGTAGTTGGAGGGGACTGCATGAACAGGACCGTTTCGCCCCCTTCGGTTAGCCATTATGGGTGAAGACCATCTCTCAGCAGCGGTCCATTTGTGCTGCGAGGCGCTCATTAGTGATGTGAGTGTCCTTAGCCAAGTAGGCATGGACCATAATCAGGGCCAGGTGCTGTCCGTATTTTTCATACCTGAGACTCTTTCCGATACTGCCTGCTGTGATGGTAACTGAGTTCGTTCTGGGAGGTGGCTGTGCGTCCTCTCTCAGGGACACCAGCCTATTGTGCACTGCTGTTATGTGCTGCATCCTTCTCCCAAATGTACTTTCCAGAACTGTTCAGTTTCCGCCTCGGAGGTCTTCTCCCCGATGCTACCCAGTTTGTTACCCTGTTGTTACCCTGCCACTGAGCGTAACACCTTCGCAGGTTGTGTTGCGAACAGCCTGTTCACCCTTCTGCTTCAATCTCCTTTAGTGTACCCACTGAAGCGGCTGGCAGGCTTGGAGCAATTGTTGGCAGTTTCGAGTGCTTCAGGTATTGTTTATCTGGCTGTACTTTCTGGGTACTGTCTTCTTCATTGCACCTCTCTGGCCTCGTGTAATGACCTCACTTCTCTCCGAGCTCAACCTTGGATCTCCGCCTCCACCCGTCTTTTCATGGTGGGTATAGTCCATGGCTCCCATGGTTGCTCTTATAGCCAAGCATCTCCCTAGGATCACTGCTGCAAGAAGTGTATACAGCTCATTGGTTCAGTGATTGTGGTGGTAGGATATTGCCCTCACTGCTGCATTCACGTTTCTATGGAGATCCTTATGTGGGTACTTCACACAACGCTGTAAACCGGTGTCTTATGCCCGTGCCCAATTTAGCCATGAATATAAGCATTCAGGTCAGTCCTGCCATCGTTCAGCGTTATTGGTTCCATTGGGGCATTGAGCCCATATCTGGTTGGGGAGTTGCAGTTGGTGGGGACCTCCCCTATTGAGCGTTTTGCAGCTGCAATTTCCAAACAGTATATTAACACAATGCCGCTAATGATGAGTGTAAACTACTGTCTAGAAGAAGAGGACGAGATGGAGTCCGATAGTGAGATTTATTAGCTATATGTTCCACTAAGATGCAAATTTAACAGAAATTATACATAGCTTTGCAAAATAATCATATTAGTGTTTTAAAATAGTATAAGATAATAGCTGTACAGGTGTACAGTGTAAAATCAAAACGTTTAGGTAAATGTAGGAATTAATATTAAGACTTCACATTAGGATGAAGTGAGTAATTAATTTTATATTTGATTCTTAATGCTCAGTCCCGCCTGCTCTATGACTCATATCAGCTTGGTTCTGGTGTCCAATAGAGATTTTTGTTATTGTTTGAATTATAAAATCAGCTAAATTCATGATTATATAGTGAAAGTGATTATTTTTTATTATCATTATTTTTTGTATGTATTTTTTTGCAAGTTAAGAATCAGTTATTCACTTTACTTGATTTCATGATTGTAAGTTTTTGTTGATTGATTGATTTATTTTTGTTGTTTTTGTATTTTTATTATATCACATGTGTTTATGTGATAAAATGGGAGGGTGTGGTAAACAGTGACCTATGTACTGCACAGGTGGACAAATGCAAGACAAAATAGTATTAATAACCTGGCCTTGTGGAGGTCTCAAGGACCACAGAGACTTTCGTTGTTTAGGCTATTTGTGCCGAAGGTTTGGCCTTTTCTATGATGACGTAGATTTCCATATATAATGTATCTGTGTCTTTTGTTCTGCCTGAAAATTAACGACCATTTTGTGAATAAACCAGCCAGGAGGCTTTGTCGTACAAAGATCCCAATTTGCATGAGTCTGATTCTTATCACTATAGCTGTGGAAGGTTCTGGTCTCGTCATGGGTTCAGGTATTGTCACGTCTCTTGATATATGTTCTCGACCCAAACTGCAGCTGTGGAAGGTTCTGGTTCACATCTCTTAATACATGTTCTCGACCCAAACTGCAGCTGTGGAAGGTTCTGGTCTCGTCGATGATCCAGTGTTGTGCAGCTGTATTGACACAAACTGTAATTTATGCTTGAGCCAGTTTGCACACGTCATTGCTGAGCGTCATGTCCTCTCTTTGTGTGTGTGTTTGTGTGTGTGTGAGAGAGAGAGAGAGAGGGAGAGTCAGTGACGCAGCATGAAAATGACAGCATCAGAAAACCTTTGAGAACCAGAGAAGGAGCAGAGAGATGTGGCATTTAATTTCATTTATTCACTTTCTATTTAAAGCTGGGGTCCCTACATTTATAAAACCACACAGATTTAAACTTTACAATCCATGTAATAAGTGCCTGGCTCTAAAACAGTTTGGTTCTATCATGAGTTCTGCATATATGTTTAGGCCTCTGTCCCATCCAAAAGTATTGATAGAACCAAAATGTCTGAGAGCAAAGATCAGTGAATGAAAAATAATAATAATACATTTTCCCATTGTCTATTTGCACCAGTTGTATGTGAATAAACCCTCTCCTTCATGCTCTTTTACTCTACAAACCTGCAAAGAACCCTGGGAGTCAGTGTTTGAAGCTGAGAGGTGAGGAAGACTCGCTCGTCCTTCCTCTAAAAAAGCGGATCCAAAACAGTGACAGAGCCAAAAACACAAATAATAAACTAGTGACAGAGTCTGTTCTGAGAGAGAGGACATGGTCGGATGGATTACATTACTAACTTTCCCCACAGCTGGTGATAAATACAAACATATTCTGAATAAAAATAATACAAAAATTGAAATATTTACAACAATAAATTAACAACCTATTTGGCTTAATATAGTAAAAATAATAATAATCATGCATTGTTTTGTATACAGCATGCTTCACATAATATTCTGTGCCATCAGCCCCTCCCACCACAAACCATTCACACACACACCAGACTCATTCTAATGGGGGCGAAATATCTTGCCTATGGACACAACGGCAGTTTGGCACTTTACAGCCGCAGCAGCCGCCCCACTGTGGCACCTGGTGTTCCCAGAGGTCTTCCATCACAGCACTAACCAGTCCCTGCCCTGCTTAGCTTTATAAGCCACTCTCTCTGTAAGTAAGTAATCTTTATCTGTGTATCTGACACTAAGTTTGTTCATTTTTCAGGTTTGTATAATTATTCCAGCCTCATGCAACAGAAATATCACTACAGCGACAGTGCCCCCTAGTGAGAGCAAGAGGGAACAACCATGACACGTTTATATATTTATCTATTTATTATTTCCACACGTTACAAATGTAAAGTCTTGAATTACAAACACTAACATTTCAAAGCAAACACAACTCAAAAATGTGTCCAACAAAATTCTCAAAACTACAGTTCAAGTCTGATCCAGGTTCGAAGCCGAAGCAACAACGAAAAGTCCATATTTTGCAGGTTGTAGTCCGCACCATTGGAAATGATTTCACTTTTCTGTTCATTAGAATTTCCCTTTTATTTTCTCCCATAGATGTGTGCCTAAGACTTGACATTTATGTAGATTCATGAACATGTATGAACAGTCCGGCTCCCGATGGACCAACGGCTCTGTGTGTTTTCATTGCATTTCCTGTAGTTGAATAGTTTTTCTTTGATGATATTTTTGAGCTCATGTCTCCGTAACCTTTGGGTCAATCCACAAGAAACTAAAACTGTCACAAAGTTCCACATATTCTTTGTCAACACACATCAACTATGGTCTAATCTTTTTCTCACAAAGGTGTCATTACACTGCAAAAAGTGGTGAAAAATTAGTCAAAAAAGGCTCAGTTTTGCCGATGGGACGAAGCAAATTGATTTTGTTTTAAAAAGATACAGAAATGTCTCCCTTGGAATGAAAAAACAAAGCAACAGTTTTTTTTAAATAAGACTAAATGGCTTTGTCCCATTGGAGAATCATGTTTTAATTAATGTTATTTTTCTGAATGTGCTTGAATTAAGAGAAAAACCACTCGTTTCAAGCAATTAAAACCTCATATTTTATAATTTTTTGCAGTGTAAGTGGTGACAATAATCATAAAAACATTTGAATGATGTTGAAAAAGGGCCGCAGACAGAAGAATTATATGGCAGGATCTTTAAAAAATAGTTTTCAATATTTCTTTCAAAAGTAACATGATCCTGTTCAACAAAAATGTTTTTAAAGTTGTAAATACTGGACTAGTAACATTTCTAATAAGAGAATGAAAAGACCCTCAAATCCCCGCAATAAACACGTGGAAAGACAAAAGGATTGAACGTTTCTGGATACACAAAAACCCAAAAATACAACAACACGATCAAAGCCTAAAGGATTAAAACGATTCCTTCTGAGTCGTTCCGTCTCCAAACATTCTCTTGGTTCAATAATCTGCAGGACCACCAGAAAAAACGCTAGACGGGATCAAACACTTCTCGACCAAATCGCAACACGCAGACTCAAATAATCGGTTATTAACCCTCGTAGAGCCCAGAAATAGAAATATTTGTTGAAAAAAAAATGAATAGAGCAAAAATGTGTGCTATTTTTGGCAGCGTTCAATGACCAAATATGCTACAAATTTAGCAATGTCGCATGTTAGCATATTAGCTTCTGTGGGTCCTTGGCTAGATACATTAGTCTATGCATTCAACCAAAAAGTCAAATCTTCTGCCGTAACCTTTAAACTTGATGGTTCATATTCGTAGCCGCGGGTGCTACGGGGTTAAAGTCGTTCCTTTCGAGTTGTTGCGTTTCCAAATATTTGTTTGGTTCGATAACACGACAATCACCCTGTAATTAAAAAGAGATATTTGACTATTTTACGGAAGTAACGGAAACACATGGAAGAATGTTATGTAAGAAAAGTGTGAGGAGATGTTTGTGGGAAGCCAAGTCTATGTATAAAAAGTCAAAATCTATTGGATTAAATGGGTTCCCTCTGATTCATGTGTCTCCAAACATTTGCTTGGTTCGATAACCCGCAGGACACACCAGAAAACCTCCTCGACCAAAATTATTCTTTGATCACCCTTGAAGAACCCAGACATAAAATATTTGTTAAAAAAAAAATGAAAAGAACAAAAATCTGTGCTATTTTTGCCAATTATGCTAGCAATGTAGCCTGTCAGCATATTAGCTTCTGTGGGTCCTTGGGTACATACATTAGTTCATGCATTCAACCAAAAAGTCTCGTCTTGTGCCATAACCTTTAAACTTGATGCATATTCATAACTGCGGCCGCTTTGAGCTTTAGCACAGGTACATTTGAGTCTCCGCCTCCAACTGGCCTCATCCAGAATCACCACCACCGCTCCTCCTGCTTCCCTGGTCCTCCGCCTCCTCCTGCTGCTCCTCCTCGATGGTGACCCTGGCGTCTGAGGAGGAGGAGCAGAGGGAGCTAACGCTGCTCTGCTCCGCGCACTGAGCACACGCTAACGGGTTGAGGGTGAAGGCGCCGTGGACCCCCAACATCTCCAGGTGCCCCGAGTGGCTGCTGCAGAACGGCAGCGTGGGCACGGACCCGGACGGCGTGTGCGAGAGGCTGCTTTTCTTGGGCATGGCTCCCCACTCGCGCTTCTCGTTGTCGTGGACGAGTTTGGTGAAGATGTTGGTGCGGCTTTTCTCGCGGCGTTTGGAGCGGATGTAGCCGAGGAGGAGGACGCAGAGGAAGAAGCCGTAGAAGGAGATGACGATGAGGATGTAGAGCGAGGCGTTGCCGTCGGAGGTAGCGCTGTGACGCGAGGGTTGGGTGGATGTAGAGTTGTCCATTTGTGGGTGAGAGAGGTCTGGAGGTGAGAAGGGAAACAGGTCAGATTCAAACTATTGAAGAAAACTGTATTTTTCCCAGAGATGCAGAGGAGACAAGAACCAGAGAGAGAGTACAGAAAGGGACCAGAGAGAGATTAAAGTGAGAGACCAGAGAGAGGCCAGAGAGAAACCAGACAGAGGCCAGAGAGAGGCAAGAGAGAGACCAGAGATAGGCCAGAGGGAGACCAGAGGGAGACCAGAGAGAGACCAGAGAGAGACCACAGAGAGCTCAGAGAGAGGGCAGAGAGAGACCAGAGAGAGGCCAGAGAGAGACCAGAGAGAGACCATTTTTTCTTTGGTATAAAACCATGTGAACCCTGTGTCGTTTATACCATGAACCAACAATAAAACAAGTCTTCTGCTGTGACTCTGACCCCAGACCTCTGTCATTTTCCTCAGTGGTCACAACAAAGGACACACTGTAGATCCAGGCACAGATGACTTTTGTGATGGAAATGTATCAGTTTTATGGTTAACAACAAAACCACTAAATAAGTCACTAAAATCACTTGTAAATCCGTTATTTCAGCCGTCTCTATTCTGCGGGAGAAAGTTGAAAAACATAATGTAGGTGTGACCAAACGTGGAACAGCTTTGATATTTGTGAATCTGGGTTTTTCTGTGATAAAAGCCAAGGAGACAGAAGCCTTGAGAATCAAACATTTCAAACACAAGAAATGCAATAATAAAAACACATAGAGCCCTTGGTCCATAAGGGGCAGAGACCAATGTCCATAAATGTTAATAAAAGTGTAAAATTATGTATGATTATGTTTCTGTTCTTGTTTTGTTAAGCAAATTGAGTTGCCTTGTGGATAAACTGTGCTATACAAATACATTTGCCTTGACTAGAAACGCTGGCGAATCATCCACTCAGAGAAATGCTATTTGGTTTTTAATAATTAAGAAATTAGTCAAACAAAAGTAGGAAAAGGGGTTTCTCACAAATCCCACAGGAAACATAGAACTGTTGAAGAAATGCTCCAGAGACAGATGTGCATTATTTTTTTCATTTAACATTTTAATGAGACTACAGAGTGTACTTTGGTAGTATAAAATACACTGGAAAATATCCCTTAAAAAACAAGAAACAAATAAATGAAAATAAGTAAAATACTGCTTAAAATAATAAAAATTATCTGAGAATATAAGAAGAAAATATGAGTTAAGATTTCTGAAAAAAAAAACAAATAAAACTAGCCCCAAACGACTTGATTCTACATTTCAAGAATTATTTACTTATTTCTTAAACATTTTTGAGACTTAAAAAAAAAAAATAACACTTATTTTATCTAAACAAGAAAAGTCTGAAAAAAACCTAAAAACTAAAAACAAGCTTAAAAACTCACTGCTCAGATTTTTTATCTAATATTATGTAGTATAATTACCTTAAAACTAATAAAATAATCGTATGACAAACTACATTCAAGCAACAAAAACTTGCAACAAAACCAGGTTAAAGACGGTTCTGTTTAGCTGTGCATACAACTGAGGGATTTTATATTTTTATCTTTATTTAATGTACTGTGATTATTTATGATTTTAATGCTTTCTTGTTTTGTTCAGCACTTTGAATTGCCTTGTGTATGACTTGTGCTATACAAATAAACTTGCCTTGCCTTGCCTTGCCTATTTAAAAAATAAGCATAATTTATGTAATTTTTAGTCAATAAATAACAAGATTTTATTTTTTCAGTGTATGTGGATACTTTTTGGTGTAAGTCCCGTCACAACCAGCAGAGGGCGGTGTTAAATATGTGACACGTGACTCACTCTGCAAAGATCAACACACAACAATTTACTTTTTTAAACTCTTTCTGTCGGGAAAAAAGTGGAAATGGGTTTTTATTTTTTTTATTTGTGAATGAACGCGTCTTTGTCATGTCATATCTAATCTGATTAAAATAAAAGTTAGAGAAGAAGAGTTCAGAACATACATGTTTTTCTCAGAGCTATAAAAGTGAGAAAGTCTAAAATGTTACATCCTGGTGCTTTAGTTTCTGCTTTAACCTCAAACTTTTCCATTTTGCTTTTTCAAAAAACACACAAAACATCTATTTGCAAAAACATAATGACGTGAACTTAGAAACATAAAGTCACAAAGTTCTCTCTGGTCTCTCTCTGGTCTCTCTCTGGTCTCTCTCTCTGGTCTCTCATTGGTCTCTCTTTGCTCTCTCTCTCTGGTCTCTCATTGGTCTCTCTCTTTGGTCTCTCTCTCTGGTCTCTCTCCGGTCTCTCACTCTGGTCTCTCTCTCTGATCTCTGGTCTCTCTCTCTTTGGTCTCTCTCTCTGGTCTCTCTCCGGTCTCTCACTCTGGTCTCTCTCTCTGGTCTCTCTCTCTTTGGTCTCTCTCTTTGGTCTCTCTCTCTGGTCTCTCTCTGGTCTCTCTCTTTGGTCTCTCTCTGGTCTCTCTCTTTGGTCTCTCCTTGGTCTGTCTCTTTGGTCTCTCTCTTTGGTTTCTCTCTTTGGTCTCTCTCCGGTCTCTCACTCTGATCTCTCTCTCTCTGGTCTCTCTCTCTTTGGTCTCTCTCTCTGGTCTCTCTCCGGTCTCTCACTCTGGTCTCTCTCTCTGGTCTCTCTCTCTTTGGTCTCTCTCTTTGGTCTCTCTCTCTGGTCTCTCTCTGGTCTCTCTCTTTGGTCTGTCTCTTTGATCTCTCTCTGTGGTTTCTCTCTTTGGTCTCTCTCTGGTCTCTCTCTTTGTTCTCTCTCTTTGGTCTCTCTCTCTGGTCTCTCTCTCTGGTCTTTCTCTCAACATAAATACTTTAGAAACAGAAAAAACAAAAACCATTTCCAGTTTGTTTCCATAAGCAGTAGTTGAGAATCTTCTAATTCTTAGACAGCAAAAAAATAAAATAAAATATGAAGCGATAAATACTTAAATTGAGTGATTTTAATCTAAATTCATACTTTCTTTCACATCCTTTACACAGTTTATCTCTGTCAGCACATTCTGACTGTGTTAGAACCAGATTCTCCGATCGGACAAAACCATTTAGTATTTCTCGTATCTTTTTAAAATAAGATCATTTTGCTCTTGGTCTCATTTGGAGAATCTGGTTTTAATGCAGTCAAAATGTGCTCAAATTTAGACACATTTTGCAAAATTTGAAAGTTTTTATACTTATTTTTCATGACTCTTTGCAGTGTAATGTGTACTCACCGTGCTCTGGTCTCTCTCTGGTCTCTCTCTGGTCTCTCTCTGGTCTCTCTCTGGTCTCTCTGGTTTCTGGTCTCGTGTGCTTATGTGAAGAATGGGTCCGGTCTGTCTTTTCTCACGTCTGCGTCAGATTGTGGCTCTGCTTCTCAGTTATACAAGCAGCAAAAGATCCATGTGACCCCCCCCCCCCCATCCCCATGTGTCCCCCCTCCTCCCCCTTCGTGACCCCCCCCCCCCCCCCCCCCCCTTCACTCCAGAGCATAGCCTGTATACAGATGGACAATGCTAACATGCTAAGCTAAACAAAGTACATATTAATTACTCTGCTTGGCTCCTCTTGACGTACAGTGGAAAGTAAACTCTGGTTCATTAATTGTGGGTTTTGAATTATTATTATCATTCTCTGAGATCCAGACATGAGACTAAGTATTGTATAGCTGCTGTATTTGCTGCTGGACAGATGTGGTTATTTTGTGAATGAAAAAAAATGAGCAAATAAAAAGAAAGAAAAAGACTAACAGTAACAGTTTACATAAGATATACTGTATTGATCTCACACTGGAGAAATCCAAGATGGAGGCCAGTCCTTGTGCTCCTCAGAGTCCCAGCAAGAGGCCAGTCCCTGTGCTCCTCAGAGTCCCAGCAGGAGGCCAGTCCCTGTGCTCCTCAGAGTCCCAGTAGGAGGCCAGTCCCTGTGCTCTTCAGAGTCCCAGCAGGAGGCCAGTCCCTGTGCTCCTCAGAGTCCCAGCAGGAGGCCAGTCCCTGTGCTCCTCAGAGTCCCAGCAGGAGGCCAGTCCCTGTGCTCCTCAGAGTCCCAGCAGGAGGCCAGTCCCTGTGCTCCTCAGAGTCCCAGCAGGAGGCCAGTCCCTGTGCTCCTCAGAGTCCCAGCAGGAGGCCAGTCCCTGTGCTCCTCAGAGTCCCAGCAGGAGGCCAGTCCCTGTGCTCCTCAGAGTCCCAGCAGGAGGCCAGTCCCTAGATGTTGCAGTAGATGTGTGCATCTAGTAGATGTTTTGTGCGTCTGCAGTAGATCTGGGTTAGTGGGTCAGAGGTGTTTATGGACCAGAACGAGCGTCAGTGGGTCAGAGGTGTTTATGGACCAGAACGAGCGTCAGTGGGTCAGAGGTGTTTATGGACCAGAACGAGCGTCAGTGGGTCAGAGGTGTCTATGGACCAGAACGAGCGTCAGTGGGTCAGAGGTGTCTATGGACCAGAACGAGCGTCAGTGGGTCAGAGGTGTTTATGGACCAGAACAAGCGTCAGTGGGTCAGAGGTGTTTATGGACCAGAACGAGCGTCAGTGGGTCAGAGGTGTTTATGGACCAGAACAAGTGTCAGTGGGTCAGAGGTGTTTATGGACCAGAACAAGCGTCAGTGGGTCAGAGGTGTTTATGGACCAGAACGAGCGTCAGTGGGTCAGAGGTGTTTATGGACCAGAACGAGCGTCAGTGGGTCAGAGGTGTCTATGGACCAGAACGAGGGTTTGGTGATTCCTCATAACACACTCGGCTGTTCACGCTGCTCATTACGTTCAAAGCACTCACTGAACCCAACGTTTACCTTTGGCTACAGTCTCTTTGAACCAACAACATTTGGGAATCAGCAAATACACAAAGACACACTCACACTGCAAAAAGTGACACAATATGAGGAAATAAATGTTTAAATCATGTGTTTTTATCTTTATTTTAGCACATTTTGAACACGTTTCACACTTATGTCTTTTGCATGTTCTCTCTGTGCCAAATGGAACATGTACATTTGTCTTTTGTGATATCAATAAAGTTTATCTTATCTTATTCTGACTGTGTTAAAACCAGATTCTGGGACAAAGTCTTGTATACACAAATACATGTGATTCCATTGCAAACCCAGAGATATTTCCTATTTTCTTCACTCCCTGCCGTGCCCCGAGCTCTAAACCCAGACTGTATTTGGCCGTGAGCTCTCGTCACATTCATAAAGTCCAACAATAACATCTTGGACACACAAACCAAACAGCTTTATTCATGTTTCCATTTCACCCAGAGACAGATCAGAACAACACAGGACCATCCTTCACACGAGACACATCCATCTGTTCCAACATGAAAACGCCTTTTGTTGAGACCAGAAACAGACATAAACCAGGACTGGATACTATACATTATTATACATGACTGAGTTAAAGCTGGGGTACGTAACTTTCAAACCACAAAATAAATATCATTTGCACCGCTGTACTTCCTGTCTTTCTAAAGGATTTGCTTCTACCACTACTTCACATGTTTTTTTGGTTTCTGTTCCATCTTCTGCTTTTTCAGACAGAAAGTGACAAAGCGAGAACCACCATCTCTCAGCCGATAAGGTCGCAGCCCAAAGAGTCAAATAGTGACTCACTTATTATCCTTTTATAGTTTTTCTGGTTGTTTAGCAACAATTATGATCATGAGTATTATTTGTAATGTTCTATGCACCTGTAATCCCGTCTATTTTTATCTTTCAAATTGTTTTTTGCCGTTTCCTACATTTTTATTTTGTGTCTGTTGCTTTTTCTTATGTAGCTGTGCGTATATTTGTGTGTATATAGATATATATGTGTGTGTGTATATAGATGTGTGTATGTGTATATGTATATAGGTGTCATATAGGTACTGTATCTCTGTGTATTTATGTGTATGTATATGTAGGTATGTATATATAGGTATAATATATTTATATATGTATATAGGTTTATCTATTTATGTGTGTATATACTGTACGTGATGAGTTTTTTTTGTTAGTTTATAGTTTGCAATAAAACTGACACATTTCTCATAAATAATAAAACAACATAGTTTGATTTCTTCACATTTTACTTTTACAGGAATCTTACACATGTCATGAGGGAAAAGTTAGGTACTGCAGCTTTAAGGAGTGTTGCATGTGAGTTTTACAGATGACAAAGGGCAAATTACTTCAATTATAAACACACGGCTAGCTTACATGCTAACATATGCTAACATATTCTGTGTTAAAGGGACATTATGTTCATTCTTAGTAGTCTAATACAGTCATTACACACATCCTCCTCCTGTTTCACATCCAGCTCCTGAGCACTTATTACTGATGCGATCCACCTGCTGGGGTTTAGCTGAAACTGTGCAAACTCTGTGTATTATGTACGACTACTTATTTTGTATCTTTGTTATTAAAAAACTGAATTCAATGTGTGTAATTCTAGATACATGTAAGCAAGTCATCTTTATTTAGTGCCTTTCACAGACTGCTTTTTTAAACTTAAATTATAAGAATATTTTTTGGCACAAAGGGTGGCTAGTGGGAAAAAGGGATACATAAAATAAATAACAAAGTGTGTCTTGCTTTGTTTTGTATGTAACATGAAATATACATGGGGCGACAGTAGCTCAGTTGGTAGAGCATTGGCCTTTGGGCCTGAAGGTCGTGGGTTCAAGCCCACCATAAGACCCACTTCACGACTCCCACTGATGACTGCTGTCGTTGTGTCCTTGGGCAAGACACTTAACCCCACTTTGCCCCACTCAAAATCAGCTAATTTTTATCTAACAATCTGGCAACCAAAATGAGTACCACATCCTGCTCTCTGATTGGATAATCTGCTTGGAAATTGCGTCTTTTGAATTAAGAATAGCTCCAATTAGATGTGTCCACGGAAAACAGGTAAACACAAGATTTAAAAGAAAATATTACACACCGCCCCTTTAAGACGACAGATTTGACTGATTTATGTCGTGTCTAAAATCATTGGTCCAACAAAACAAACAGCCGCTCTTCTCTATGACAAAGCTTAAACATTTCTTTTATTTTCACAATTGCGTCATGAAAGTCCTTCTCAAAAGCGTGATTGTTGTCAGTGAATATGCACCGAGAGCAAAAAGATTAGCTTGATTTGGTAAAGTTAGCAAAAAGGCTACTGTGATCAAAGAGTTCATGTGTGGATCATCCCGTTAGCAAGACCATGTTTTAGTTCCACATGATTAAGAGGAAAAATTAGAGCAATATTCCGAGTTTAAACTGGCAAATTTGCTAGCTTGAAAACGTAGGCTGTTTATGGATGGACAATGCAAACCCGCTAGCTCAAAGTTGCCCAATAGGGAAGTGCTTATAGCTAAAGTTTTGCTTCAACTCGGTCCCATTTCCTTATATGTAAAAGTAAACACAGCTAGCTCGGTAACCGTTTGTGTCGCACTCACCAATTTGGCATTAAAAAAATTCCGTAGTTTAGCGCTCTCTATGATCCTGGTGTTGACCAATCAGATGCCTTAATTCTAGGGGGAAACGCCAGCGTGCCTTAGCAACCGCCTTAGCAACCGTCTAAGCAAAATGTCTGCCCCCGTTACAGCGCAAAGCTAACCCAGTCATAACAAACACCTATTCTTGGGTTTCATGAACCTGGCCTGTAGGGGGCGCATGAGCAGAGACAACTCAGTTTTGCTCCCATTGAAAACCATGTAAAGTCTGTTTTGGATCAAAAGGCTCTCCTCCTGTGCGGTGTACGGTTGTTGGAACAGTCTTAATCGGGGACACTCAATTCTAAGGGAGTACTAAAATATATTTATCAAAAGAGTCTTGATTTCTGGCATTTTTGGGAAAAATAACAGAAAAAATTGCTTTGTTTCATTGGGGTGGCCTGCAGGGGGCGCTTATCTGGGAAAGCCTTGATCCACTTCGCCCGCCTCATTCCAGTGATTTTTTTGTGTGTATAAAGTGTCCTTTACATGAGACCACAGTTGGAACATGAAGAAACTTTTGTCTTTCTCTCTATTTGTGCGGTTGCTACAACCGTACACCGCACAAAAATATGGCATTTTGACAGCGCTTAATCTTGCAAATGTTCAGTTTTTTCCTCAAAATGTTGCGCTAGATGTTTACCCTTTGTCTTTATGCGTCACTAAAATAGAATCCTCCCATCAATAACAAAATACTCCACGCATAATGACACAAAATTTAAAGAGTGAGTCTATGTTTTTAGAATAGAAAAAATCTCAGTTTAGCATCCATCGCTAACAATTCAACCCTTATACATTGTGAGTTTTACAGATCAACAAGCCATTTCCTGACCTGCAGAAAGGCTTCGGAGCCAAGGCCAGAGCACAAATATACAAGAGAGAAGAAGAAAAAAGAAAATAAATAATCATAGAGTTTAGTATTAGAGAGAATTGCGCTGAACGTACAGAAACAAGTGTCCGGAAACCAGAGGATGGTTTCGGTCCACGTCATTGGCTGGTTTCATTGTAAACAAGGAGGGAGAATTTCTAGAAGTGCACAATCATGTATTAATATCTACCAATTCTTTTCCAAAACCTATGTCATATATTAAAGCTGGGGTACCTGATTTTCAGTTTCTATCACTGGTTTTCCAATTGATGTATTTTTGTAAATTCAGCCCTAAGTGTCAAATAGTGACTCACAGGGCTCTGTCTCATACAAAAGATAGTATTTTTTCTCATGAGATCAAGGTCCTGTGTTTGATTCCACCTCCAGACAGCAGCGTATGAGATTTATGCAGCTAAAATCTGGAACAGTCTTCCTGAAAACGTCTTCTCTGACAAACAAGTATTTTGTTAAGCACTTTGAGTTGACTTAAAACAAAAGTAACTGTTATGCTAGCAGTGTTGTTGTTGGTGTATACACGGCACGCAGCAAAAGATCAGAGAGAGACCAGAGAGAGACCAGAGAGAGAGACCAGAGAGAGACCAGAGAGAGACCAGAGAGAGACCAGAGAGAGACCAGAGAGAGACCAGAGAGAGACCAGAGAGAGAGACCAGAGAGAGACCAGAGAGAGACCAGAGAGAGAGACCAGAGAGAGACCAGAGAGAGACCAGAGAGAGAGACCAGAGAGAGACCAGAGAGAGACCAGAGAGAGAGACCAGAGAGAGACCAGAGAGAGACCAGAGAGAGAGACCAGAGAGAGACCAGAGAGAGACCAGAGAGAGAGACCAGAGAGAGACCAGAGAGAGACCAGAGAGAGAGACCAGAGAGAGACCAGAGAGAGACCAGAGAGAGAGACCAGAGAGAGACCATAGAGAGACCAGAGAGAGAGAGACCAGAGAGAGAGAGAAGACCAGAGAGAGAGAGACCAGAGAGAGAGACCAGAGAGAGAGACCAGAGAGAGAGAGAGACGGACAGAGAGAGACCAGAGAGAGAGAGATGGACCAGAGAGAGACCAGAGAGAGAGACCAGGGAGAGACCAGAGGGAGAGACGGACCAGAGAGAGAGAAAGACCAAAGAGAGACCAGAGAGAGACCAGAGAGAGACCGGAGAAATGGAAAAACAGTAACCAGAAACCAGAGCACCACATGGGGCTGTTTCATAACTCCCACCTGAAACAATACAAGAGTCTCCAGGACTGGAACTGTGTCCAAATGTCCACCCCACAACTAATCATCAGAGAGTACTGTTTGTGAGGTCGCTAAGCTAACTGATCACAAAGCTAACAAATCACTAAGCTAACCCATCACTTAGCTAACCGGGCTATCGTTTGCAAAGGTATCTGATATTATCTATGGTGAGTTTGGGTTCATCGTGGGGGTTACATTGTAAACATTTCTTACAATAAGTGAAATCACGACTGCTGAAGTGAGAGAGACCAGAGAGGGATCAGAGAGAGACCAGAGAGGGATCAGAGAGAGACCAGAGAGAGACCAGAGAGAGACCAGAGAGAGACCAGAGAGAGACCAGAGAGGGATCAGAGAGAGACCAGAGAGAGAGACCAGAGAGAGATCAGAGAGAGACCAGAGAGAGACCAGAGAGAGATCAGAGAGAGACCAGAGAGAGACCAGAGAGAGACCAGAGAGGGATCAGAGAGAGACCAGAGAGAGAGACCAGAGAGAGATCAGAGAGAGACCAGAGAGAGACCAGAGAGAGATCAGAGAGAGACCAGAGAGAGACCAGAGAGAGACCAGAGAGAGATCAGAGAGAGACCAGAGAGAGACCAGAGAGGGATCAGAGAGAGACCAGAGAGGGATCAGAGAGAGACCAGAGAGAGACCAGAGAGGGATCAGAGAGAGACCAGAGAGGGATCAGAGAGAGACCAGAGAGAGACCAGAGAGAGACCAGAGAGAGACCAGAGAGAGACCAGAGAGAGATCAGAGAGAGACCAGAGAGAGACCAGAGAGGGATCAGAGAGAGACCAGAGAGGGATCAGAGAGAGACCAGAGAGATACCAGAGAGAGACCAGAGAGATACCAGAGAGAGAGACCAGAGAGAGACCAGAGAGAGACAAGAGAGCCAGAGAGAGACCAGAGAGAGACCAGAGAGAGACCAGAGAGATCAGAGAGAGAGACCAGAGAGAGACCAGAGAGAGACCAGAGAGAGATCAGAGAGAGACCAGAGAGAGATCAGAGAGAGACCAGAGAGAGACCAGAGAGAGACCAGAGAGAGATCAGAGAGAGACCAGAGAGAGACCAGAGAGGGATCAGAGAGAGACCAGAGAGGGATCAGAGAGAGACCAGAGAGAGACCAGAGAGGGATCAGAGAGAGACCAGAGAGAGACCAGAGAGAGACCAGAGAGAGACCAGAGAGAGACCAGAGAGAGATCAGAGAGAGACCAGAGAGAGACCAGAGAGGGATCAGAGAGAGACCAGAGAGGGATCAGAGAGAGACCAGAGAGATACCAGAGAGAGACCAGAGAGATACCAGAGAGAGACCAGAGAGAGACCAGAGAGAGCAGAGAGAGACCAGAGAGAGACCAGAGAGAGACCAGAGAGAGAGACCAGAGAGAGACCAGAGAGAGACCAGAGAGAGATCAGAGAGAGACCAGAGAGGGATCAGAGAGAGACCAGAGAGAGACCAGAGAGAGACCAGAGAGAGCAGAGAGAGACAAGAGAGAGACCAGAGAGAGACCAGAGAGAGACCAGAGAGAGCAGAGAGAGACCAGAGAGAGACCAGAGAGAGACCAGAGAGATACCAGAGAGAGACCAGAGAGAGACCAGAGAGAGCAGAGAGAGACCAGAGAGAGACCAGAGAGAGACCAGAGAGAGAGACCAGAGAGAGACCAGAGAGAGACCAGAGAGAGATCAGAGAGAGACCAGAGAGAGACCAGAGAGGGATCAGAGAGAGACCAGAGAGAGACCAGAGAGAGACCAGAGAGAGCAGAGAGAGACAAGAGAGAGACCAGAGAGAGACCAGAGAGAGCAGAGAGAGACCAGAGAGAGACCAGAGAGAGACCAGAGAGATACCAGAGAGAGACCAGAGAGAGACCAGAGAGAGCAGAGAGAGACCAGAGAGAGACCAGAGAGAGACCAGAGAGAGATCAGAGAGAGACCAGAGAGAGACCAGAGAGGGATCAGAGAGAGACCAGAGAGGGATCAGAGAGAGACCAGAGAGATACCAGAGAGAGACCAGAGAGAGCAGAGAGAGACAAGAGAGAGACCAGAGAGAGACCAGAGGGAGACTAAAGGTAACGGTTATGTTATATGATGTTGTTGGAATAAAGTCTTTGTGAATGACCGAAAAAGAGACCAAAGCGAGAGATCAGAGAGAAAAAGAGAGACCACAGAGAGAGAGAGAGACCAGAGAGAGAGACCAAAGACACCACACATAACTAAAGCAGTGAATAACTGTAATCAGTGCATTGGGGGCATTCAGACGCAGCTTTAGCCTCTCACACAAACACATTTAAACAATGACAAGACACTTCCTAGATATTTCTTTTTAAAGATGTGCAATAGATTCAAGTGTAAGGGACGGGTTAATAAAGAGAGAAACCCTCCATTGTCTGTACGTCCAGAACTATAGCAGTGTCACGACTCGAGTCCAGTGTTTTTGGGAGACTTTTCCGGACGTCTGGAGTTCAAGTCCGTGCTTCCAGGTCACTTGGCGCCGTACATTCTCTCGATGGCGTGTTTGTAATGCGACCTCAGCTCATTTCGTTTGAGTTTGAAGGCGTCGGTGACCAGTCCGGTCTCAGGCATCCACGGGTCCGGACTGAGGGTGATCTTACGGGGGATCTCAAAACGCTCTAACTGGGCTGGAAGAGAAAAGAGCAGAGGGAAGAAGAGAGGTTAGACATGATGTCATATAGGTTAGACACTATGTCTCATAGTGTCAAAATGTGACTCACAGGGCTCTGTCTCATACAAAAGAGACCAGAGACAGACCAGAGAGAAGGAGACCAGAGAGAGACCAAAGAGAGGCACCAGAGAGAGACCAGGGAGAGACCAGAGAGAGACCAAAGAGAGGCACCAGAGAGAGACCAGGGAGAGACCAGGGAGAGACCAGAGAGAGACCAAAGAGAGACCAGAGAGAGACGGACCAGAGAGAGATGGAACAGAGAGAGAGCAGTGAGAGAGAGACCAGAGAGAGACTGGAGAGAAGGAGACCAGAGAGAGACCAGAGAGAGACTGGAGAGAAGGAGACCAGAGAGAGACCAGGGAGAGACCAGGGAGAGACCAGAGAGAGATTAGAGAGAGACCAGAGAGAGACCAGAGAGAAGGAGACCAGAGAGAGACCAGAGAGAGACCAGAGAGAGACCAGAGAGAGACGGACCAGAGAGAGATGGAACAGAGAGAGAGCAGTGAGAGAGAGACCAGAGAGAGACTAGAGAGAAGGAGACCAGAGAGAGACCAGAGAGAGACCAGAGAGAGACTGGAGAGAAGGAGACCAGAGAGAGACCAGAGAGAGACCAGGGAGAGACCAGAGAGAGATTAGAGAGAGACCAGAGAGAGACCAGAGAGAGACCAGAGAGAGACCAGAGAGAGACGGACCAGAGAGAGATGGAACAGAGAGAGAGCAGTGAGAGAGAGACCAGAGAGAGACTGGAGAGAGACTACGGAAAGACCAGAGAGAGACCAGAGAGAGACTGGAGAGAGACTACGGAAAGACCAGAGAGAGACCAGAGAGAGACTGGAGAGAGACTCCTTGGGCCACAGTGAGTAAAAAATACCCTTAAAAAAGTTTTTACTTAACCAGCCCTGGGTAATTTAAACCCTTTTAGACCTGACCATTTTTCTTCTTGTTTTTATTATTGTTTAAACAGCCTCAGTCTGAGATGCCTCAATGTGGATCTACCCAAGTTTTCTCACATTTCTCAATTTAATTATACAGTAAAATCAGATAAAATCCATTAAAACATTCATGCAATCAAAAAAAAAACAGTTAAAAAGCATAAACAAAGTGTCACCGTTCCAAATTATAAAGTTATGTGATTGTAGAAAACGACATTTCGTCATGACGTCAGACTAGGGCTGCACGATATTGAAAATTACAGCGATATTCGATATGAGTGTTTAATGTTGCGATAACGATATTATTACTATTTTTTTCTTTCGCCTAAAATTGCGATCTGCATTGAAACGCAAGAGACAAATAACAAAAAAATTAATGACATTCAAATGCAAATATTTATATACTTCTTTGTTTGTTTGTTGAATGTTGATGTGTCTGTCTGTTTTGTTTAATAAAGGAAAAATATTATAATATATATTTATATTGTTTTATTGCGCATATTTTTGATAAGGATATTGCACCCACCAATATCACGATAACAATCTTTTTTCGATATATTGTGCAGCCCTACGTCATACTCTTCCAGGACAGAGAGCTTTGAGACAGAAGTGGAAGTTTGTGCCAGAAGATCCTGACATTTGAGTGGATGGATCTAACTAAAACCCATGTTCGTTTCCTACTAAAGATGTTATGATGTGTTTATGAAGTCACAGGAAGTCACAAACTAGTAAATTGAGCCAAAGCAAATTCCTAGTTTGTGACTTCCTGTTACTTACTTTGGAAATACAAGGATTCTGAGTCTGATCCTCATTCTACCACCGCTGCACACTGCCCCATCACATTCACCCACACTCATGGACATTGGTCTCTGCTCCTGGATCTGGACCAATGGCTCTATGTGTTTTTCATCATGTAAAATGTAATTGTGCCCTTTAGGGAAATTCGTCCTCTGCATTTGACCCAGATCCTGATCCCACTCAGGCTTCCGTTGTCATAGTAACAGCACTTCGGATCCATCTCCAGATGTTGGTACTTGGCTTGGTCCGGACTGAAGCTGGAGGATTTTACCTACAGTGTTTTGTGAATGTTTTTAGTGATGGGGAAACCGGAGGACCCTGTTCCGACTGGGATTCAAACCCAGGATTGCATTTCAAAGTTTGATTTATTAAGGACAATGTGCAGTTTTTAACTTTCCACCTGTAGTCCTTGACAATACAATCATAGAACTATAAGCATAATAATATATAGTTCAAATTAAGATTGCAGGTTACCAAGGTGCTAAAAATCAATAAAATAAAAGTGTAAGTTACTAAAAAACATCTCCTGTGATTTAGGGCGATAAAAGAATAAATAGAGTTTGGCGTTCACCTGCGAGCGCCGCCTCCGTGAGCACCTTCAGCACCAGCTCCTCCATGGTGGCGCTGTTGCACAGTTCTGCTCTGGAGCCGCGGACGGCGTACTGTTCGGCCAGAGCCTCCAGCTGCTTCTGATTGGGCACCACGAACGAGATCACGTACGACTCGTCACTAGAGGAGAGAGAAACGAGATATGAGAGAGTGCGAATACTGCACTATCTGCACTATAAAGTAAGTAATGTTTATTTATATAGCGTCTTTCACAGACCAGAGTCAAAGCGGTTTACAATTGTGTGCATTTGTCTCTCAGTCCACACAGAGATGGGAGTGGGGTCAGGACAGGAGGCACATGCCAGACCTACTGTACATGTTTTTAGTGGTAGGGGAAACCAGACACAGGGAGAACATGCAAACCCCACTCAGAATGGCCCTGTTCCGACCGGGCTTCGAACCCAGGACCTTCATGTTGAGACGCGAGAGTGTTAACCACTCAGCTATAAAGGCATAGCTAACCCTAACCCGAAAAAAGAAAATATTGTTGTCCTCATATAGGCTGCACCTGAATATAAGCCGCAGGTTTTCATGTTGTTATGTAGCAGGTTTTCACTATTAGCTTAACCGTTAGCTTCCAAATCCAATCCAAATATCTCGGCTGAACTTGACGTGAAAATCGTACATATTGCTACTTTAAATCACCCAGGCCAGGATGAAATACCAAGATTAGATTGAGTCCTGCAGTCCTGATCTTTGTCATTAGATCTATTAGAATGACTGAAATGACAGCACATGTTCTACCTGCTGGCGTAGGCACAGATGTTGTCGATCAGGGGACAGTTTTTCAAAACGGCCTCCACTTTCCCCAGAGACACGTACTCTCCAGCCTGAAGCTTCACAAGGTCCTTCTTTCGGTCTGAAACAAGACAGAGCAGGATATTGCGGATAAAACACCTTTTTAGACAATCGTTTCATCAATATACAGTATGGTAACTTTTGCTTCCCACAATTTTAATGTTCCCACAATGTTTTGAACTACTTCTGAAACAGCTCCTCAAAGAATATTACGTTTTGTTTTGTTCATGTGATTTATTTCACTATCAATACTTTCTTAAATTAGTATCTACTTTCAACAGTAGTTTTAGTAATGATTAAAGAAGAAATATTGGGCCATATTGAGCCATTGGTCCATAGGGGATGACCACATTATCGGCAAGAAACCACTCATAAAAAAATACATAATAATATTAGAGAGAGAGAGAGACCAGAGGGAGACCAGAGAGAGACCAGAGAGAGACCAGAGAGAGACCAGAGAGAAACCAGAGAGAGACTAGAGAGAGAGACCAGAGAGAGACCAGAGGGAGACCAGAGGGAGACCAGAGAGAGACCAGAGAGAAACCAGAGAGAGACCAGAGAGAGACCAGAGAGAGACCAGAGAGAGACCAGAGAGAGACCAGAGAGAGACTAGAGAGAGAGACCAGAGAGAGACCAGAGGGAGACCAGAGGGAGACCAGAGAGAGACCAGAGAGAAACCAGAGAGAGACCAGAGAGAGACCAGAGAGAGACCAGAGAGAGACTAGAGAGAGAGACCAGAGAGAGACCAGAGGGAGACCAGAGGGAGACCAGAGAGAGACCAGAGAGAGACCAGAGAGAGACCAGAGAGAGAGACCAGAGAGAGACCAGAGAGAGAGACCAGAGAGAGACCAGAGAGAGAGACCAGAGAGAGAGACCAGATAGAGACCAGAGAGAGACCAGAGAGAGACAAGAGACAATTATATAAAACATAATAATATTAGCAGTAGTAGCTAACTGTGTGTGACATGGAAGCAGCTGTGTCACATGTGGCGGTGTTTATATTGAACATCCTCAACATAAGACTCTCTGTGTGAACGCTCAGACAGGAAGTATGAGGGGGAGAAGAGAGAGAGAGGGGGGGGGGGGGTGAGGAGGGAGGAGGGAGGAGGGAGAGGGGGGTGAGGCCTTTTGAGGAATCCACTTCAATGATAATACCCATGTTTTAGTCGTGCAGTTTTCATATGAAGTTGGATTGAAATACAGAATTTACAGAGATAGGAGTTTATTTTTCAATGTGAATCGATTGGAGCCAGAGCAAAACTTCGTCCATAAGCACTTCCCTATCGCGCGTTTTTGTATACAGATGGCCAATGCTACACTGCTAGCTCAGTCTATGATTTGTCCAAAGAGAGACCAGAGAGAGTGAGACAGAGTGGGAAAGACCAGAGAGAGATCAGAGAGAGTAAAACAGAGAGAGACCCGAGAGAGTGAGACAGAGAGAGACCAAAGATATAGAAACCAGAAAGAGTGCAACAGATAGAGACCAGAGAGAGTGAGACAGAGAGACCAGCGAGAGACCAGAGAGAGTGAGACCAGAGGGAGTGAGCAGAGAGAGTCCAGAGAGAATGAGACCAGAAAGAGTGCGACAGATAGAGACCAGAGAGAGAAATATGAATAAAGTGCACATGTGTAGCTCTGACAGCACTTATACACTGTAGATACAGTATGTTTTACAGTTTTACAGCAGAAGAAACAGAGGATCTATTCAAACTCTCTCTTCTACAGGACTTTACTCTTTTAAAAATATATTTAATTCTCACCGATGATTTTGAGGCAGCCGTCGTGGTGGAACTCCCCAATGTCCCCAGTGCAGAACCAGCGCTGGCCGTTCTCGTCCACCACAAAGTCCTGCTGCATCTTGGGGTCTGTCTTGTAGTACCCCATGGTCACATTGGGGCCCCCCACCAGGATCTCTCCTCTGGGATGAGGCTTGTCCGTGCTCTGGTACCCGGCTGCACAACACAACAACAGTCCGTGTGTGTCTGTGTGTTGTCAAAGAGCATGTGCGAGGAGAACATGCAAACTCCACACATAACAGCCAAACCATTGAAGTAGTAACATGTAAGAATTTCATGTTAAGACACCATTAAATGGCCCTAACATCCCGTCCTCCACCGTTTCACCAATCAGAAAGTCCGTGATCCGGGTTTCCAGATCTCACCGCGTGGAGCTAATCTCACTGGTACCATGTGGCGCAGAACCAAAAAAGGTCTCGAAACCCCCCCCCCCGACAAAACAAGGAATGAAAAAGGTGTTGGTTATAGGTTTGTTGTTGACAAAACTCTTGTTTTGGGAGAGTGGCAGAGGCTGCAGTACCACTTTTGGCCAGATTTGTACATATTGCTCCTTTAAGGGTGGGAATTGGTAAAAATGTGACGGTTTGATAGTATTGCGATATTTGGGCCACAATTGAATTTTATTGCGATTCTTAAAGTGATAGTCTGTAACTCTAAATGAATTAAAAAAAATTAAGAATTGTATTAAATTGACCTCCTGGCCTTAAATGTTGATAAAATATAAGTCATTTTATTAATTCTAATATTACAGGTAAGTCCCGCCTTCCCTGCTCTTAGCTATAGCTCAGAATCCACGATGCTGTCGAGGTTAACCAATCAAGTGATGCCAAGGGCTGTCAATCATCTGCGCTGATGCTCGTAGCTGTAGTTGTTTGTTTTCACGGAGCCTCCGAAATCAAGCCTTTTAGGCTCTGAAACTACATGAAAACTGAACAAAGAATTCTGAACATCCGTGCTGAGTTACCCATTTATATACTGAACCTATATCCATAATCATTTATATACTGAACCTATATCCATAATCATTTATATACTGAACCTATTTCAATTTGGAGAGACGTGAAACGAGAAGCTTTTGAGTATTTTATTGGGAGGAGGTTTGGCGCCCTAGGCCCCGGTGCGGCCTTCAGATCGGAGGGGCTCTGCGATGGAGCGTGCCAATCCCCCGGGACCTAGGCACTGGTGGCGGCATTTGGCAGCGGGAAGCAGATTGAAGGCGGATTGAAGGCAGGGTGAAGAGGAGGAGGAGGGGAGGCGGTGGTTGCAGGCTTCGAGAAGGCAGAGAGTGGGAGTTTCTCCGCTTTTAAGCGGCTTGCCTGGCCGGTGCGGTGATTGGAAGGGGCGTTTGCAGCGCGATAGGCTGGGGATGAGAACCGGCCTGGAGGGGTTACCTTTGGCTGACGTCTACCAAATTGAACTTTCGCTGGCTGCATATCCATAATCATTTATATACTGAACCTATATCCATAATCATTTATATACTGAACCTATATCCATAATCATTTATATACTGAACCTATATCCATAATCAGATCCTCTGCAGATATGTCCTATAATGTTCAATTAATGATGATAGCTTCAGGGCGGTACTTATTTTCCGATAATGACCTGCCTATTATACATTATCCCTTACTTAACCCGCCTTGTGACCCAGTCTTACACCTTGTTCTTCACTAATACTGTTTGGTCCCTGTGGGTCCATCAGGATTAAAGGAACCTCACCTTCTCTCCAGTCTCTGAGTTTGATCTCGCAGCAGACGAGAGGCTCTCCCACTCTCCCGGTGCTGTAGTCCCAAGCTGCGAGAAATGAAAGACACATACATTACGCTACTTTATCACCGACTTAAGAAGCTGCTAAAGCCAAGTTATGATGTCAAATAAAATCTATATATTTTTGTATGGGTCAAAATCACAACAGCAGAGTAAAAGTAAATAGTGTTTTATATTTTTTGCTATTTAGTCTCAGCCTCAGCCTCAGCCTCAGTCTCAGTCTCAGCCTCAGCCTCAGCCTCAGTCTCAGCCTCAGCCTCAGCCTCAGCCTCAGCCTCAGCCTCAGCCTCAGCCTCAGCCTCAGCCTCAGCCTCAGCCTCAGCCTCAGTCTCAGCCTCAGTCTCAGCCTCAGTCTCAGCTTCAGCCTCAGCCTCAGCCTCAGCCTCAGCCTCAGGCCTCAGCCTCAGTCTCGGCCTCAGCCTCATTCTCAGTCTCAGCCTCAGTCTCGGCCTCAGTCTCGGCCTCAGTCTCAGTCTCAGCCTCAGCCTCAGCCTCAGCCTCAGCCTCAGCCTCAGCCTCAGCCTCAGCCTCAGCCTCAGTCTCAGCCTCAGTCTCAGCCTCAGTCTCAGCCTCAGTCTCAGCCTCAGTCTCAGTCTCAGCCTCAGCCTCAGCCTCAGCCTCAGCCTCAGCCTCAGCCTCAGTCTCGGCCTCAGTCTCAGTCTCAGCCTCGGCCTCAGTCTCGGCCTCAGTCTCGGCCTTAGCCTCAGTCTCGGCCTCAGTCTCAGTCTAAACTCATAATTATTCTCTGAGCTCATTCTGTCTCAAACCTAATTACAAACGATCAACTGCTGTCCTCTCCTGACATGTGACATCACCCTGTAGAACGAGATCTCCACCAAATCGCTAATAGATAATCTTTTTTTTTTCGTAATGTCCCCGTCACCACAGCAACCCGACCTCACACGCTCCCTCGTCATGGAAACCACCTCCCGGAGGAGAAACCGCTCGGAGCAAAACATGCCCTGAAAGCATAGAGCAGCGGCTGCACGCAGAGCACCGGGGCGAGAGGAGGTTCACATGATGTCAGCGCTAATCGGTTTGTTTTTGTTTTGGAAAATGGTCTTGTGAATTTGTCTCTGATCGCTTCACGTTTCGGACAAAAGAGGATCCAGTGTTTTGGAAGTGACACAGTGGATTTATGTCTGTGATGAAGCCTCATTCACACTGAGCAAAAACACGGGGATTTCAATCAAATACTCTTATTTTCACACTGGATAACACAGGCTGGTGTGTCTGAACGACCCGGCATTTAACCCGCCTTGTGACCTAGTCTTCTCTGGTCCCGTCCTGGTTTTTAGATCTTATTTCAGTACAGAGTAATTGTAGATTTACCTTGTGCCGTGTGCTCCTCATTCCTACTGTTCTGTAACGATGCAACACTGGAATTTCCCCCACTGTGGGACCAATACATTCTAAACCGGAAATAACCCTCTGTCTTCTGTCATGTCCTGCTTTAGCTAAACTCTACAGAAACTGCTGCCTTCTGTGGGAACCTCTCTCCCTGATCCAGAGCGCGATAGTTTTGAGTGATGGTTGCAAAGAAGCAGAGGTTAAATCTAAAGAAGAAGCCCAGACTTTTCCGAGAACTATAGATTGAAGTGGAGGAAGATGACGGAGAAGATTCCCTGAAATTCTTAATCTCTTTGGAAAATCATGATATTATTGGATCAGTCTTGGTCACAGCGGTCGGTGGAAGTCACTCAAACAAACACGCGACTGTTTAAAGAAGACATATTGTTTTTTAACCTTCAAAAATAAAATATTAATGTCACTTCTTAAAATACTACTGCTTTATGCAAATGTGAGAGAGATGAAGGCACAATGTACTTCACGATCAACAAAGGATCTGTCTGTCTCTCTCTCTGTCTGTCTCTCTATCTCTCTCTCTGTCTCTCTCTCTATCTCTCCGTCTCTCTCTCTATCTCTGTCTCTGTCTCTCTCTCTGTCTCTCTCTTTGCCTCTTCTCTCTCTATCTCTGTCTCTGTCTCTCTCTCTGTCTCTCTCTCTCTATATGTCTCTCTCTTTGCCTCTTCTCTCTCTATCTCTGTCTCTGTCTCTCTCTCTTTGTCTCTCTCTCTGTATCTCTCTCTCTCACACACACACACACACACACACGATCTCTGTCTCTCTCTCTCTTTGCCTCTCTCTCTCTTTCTTTGTGTCTCTCTCTCTCTCCCTCTCTCTCTTATCTTACCTACCCATCTACCTATCTCTGAATCTATAATTAAAACAATGCAATTATACTTAAAGAAAAAATAATGTCTATTATTTTCGTCCGTTAACAAAAGAAAAACCCGGAGAGCCTCAGACCTGAGTCTCACTACAGCCACAGGAAACAGATCTCAGCCAGTGTGGACTGAAGTGTATCTGGAATGGCCCCAAAAGGAAAACATCACTTAGTCTAATAAATGGGAGTTCTGGAAAATAAAAGATGGATACAAAAAAACATGTCAATAGTTGTGATCCGTGTTTGGGGCACTACAAGTTGAGATTCACATGAAATACTTAACAACCCATAGAGCAAGGGTGTCCAAACTTTTTAGTAAGAGACTTTAGTTCACCAGACTAGTCCAGGGGCTGACATCACGGATTGAAAAACTGTCTTGACTGACATCGAGCTGTTCTGAGCTTTAAAATTATCTATATTGTTTTTTTTGTTTAAAAAAAAAAAAAAAAACAATTATCTATATTGGAGCTGAAGTTGGCTGAATGACAAATGTTTACCGCCTTAGCAGCTACATCAGCCCCATTAACGGAAGTTTGTGAGACAATCAAAAACTACGTCAGTAAAGTAAGTTCAAATAAAGTCAACGACTGAAATCCAGATGTATTGGGCTTTAGAACGAGTAACGACATGTCTATGTTGGCTGAGCTGAAGTTGGATGGATGACACAGTGAACTTGTGTTTATGATCTCAAAGACTACTGTGGGTTAGCGAGGCAGACGGCTATATACAATGACACTGAGGGCCGCAATTGGCCCCCTGGCCCGAGTTTGGTCATGCCTGCCATGGAGCAAAACCGTTATGGCCTAGATCAGGGATGTCCAAGTCAAATACATCAGAGGGACAAAAAAATCTAATTGGCTACAAGCCGAGGGCCAGACTGGTTCATGTTTATTAAAATGTATTTATAGGATTGCATAAAACCTGTTGAACCAAGACCTAACGCGGTGCACCATATTTTATCTAATGATTTAATAATAATAATAATGCATCGGTTTTATATAGCGCTTTTCTGGACACTCAAAGACGCTTCACATGTGTCATTATTCATTCACTCCATACACGGTGGTGATAAACTACTGCTGTAGCCACAGCTGCCCTGGGGCACACTGACAGAAGCGAGGCGACCAGTATGCGCCATCGGCCCCTCCGACCACCACCAACCATTCATACACACACCAGACTCATTCTAGGCAATGGGGTTGAAGTGTCTTGCCTAAGGACACAACGGCAGTTTGGCACTTTACAGCCGCAGCCGCCCCACTGTGGCTGGTGTTCCCAGAGGTTAAGTGTCTTGCCAAGGACACAACGACAGTAGTCAGTGGGAGTCGATGGTGAAAGTCTTGAGCGGGGCTTGAACCCACGACCTTCTGGCTCAAAGGCCAAAGCTCTACCAACTGAGCTACTGCCGCCCGTAATTTAATGAATTATCCAATATTAGAGAAATCACATGTCCTAAACTTCAAATGAATAATCCAATATTTTCCTCCCGGGGGCCAAAATAATCAATTCGTGGGCCGAATCTGGCTCCCGGGCCTTCACTTTGACACCCATGGTCTAGATTGTCATGGTCTAGAAACGACTCTAAAATCCCACTGGGTTTTTAGGACTCTATGGGAACTCTATGGCAGTCACAGTAAGAGGGCCACTTTAGCTCACCAGAATAGTCCAGGGGCCGACATCACGGACTGAAAAACTGTCTTGATTGTTCTGAGCTTTGAAATGATCTATAGCAGAGCTGAAGTTGGCTGAATGACACATGTTTACCATCTGATTTATAATCTCAAAGACTACTGTGGGTTAGCGAGGCAGAGGGCCACATGAAATGACACTGAGGGCTGCAATTGGCCCCCGGGCCCCCAAGTTTGGACTGTGATTTAGGACGAAACAAAAACAAATGGGACCAGGGCTCACACTCGCTGATGGTGCCGGCTCCACAGGTCTCGGTCAGTCCATACCCCTGTCCGACGGGGCAGCAGAAGCAGACGTTCATGAACCTCTGGGTGGCAGCAGAGAGAGGAGCTCCTCCAGACAGAAGCACACGCACCCGACCCCCGAGGAGAGAGCGGAGTTTACGGAAAACCAGCCTGGAATCAAGAAGATCCATCAGTATCGGGGAAACTGGGGAGGATTTTGAAAGTGCTGTTTGAAGGGAGCCAGGGGAGTTTGTGAAGGACTGGGGTGATGTGTTCTCTGGAGCGGGTTTGACTCTCTCGGTCTCCTGCGGTTTGGTTTTCCTAGTATTAAGTATTCTGTTAAAGTGACAGATACTACTATAAACAAGTGGAATGTATTTTATTATTAACTTCTTCTTTCTTTAAAACAGGTCATGTATCTTTAACGTCTAGTCTGGATTTAGTTCTGGTGTAATTCTGGATTTGAATTGTTTTGGTCTTGCTTAAACCGGGAATTAGTCATGTTTTTGTTCTGTTGTGGCAGATAGAAGTTGATATGAGTCCTGGTTCAGTCCTGGTTTAACCCCTGGTTTAGTTCTGGTTTAGTCCTGTTTTAGCCCTTGGTTCAGTCGTCCTCGTTTAGCCCCTGGTTAAGTCCTCGTTCAGTCCTGCTTCAGCCTGGTCTCACCTGCTTCAGCCTGGTCTCGCCTACTTCATCCTGGTCTCCCCTACTTCATCCTGGTCTAACCTCCTTCAGCCTGCTTTAGCCTGCCTCAGCCTGCTTCAGCCCACTTCAGCCTGCCTCACCTGCTGCAGCCTGCTTCAGCCTGCCTCACCTGCTTCAGCCTATCTCACCTGCTTCAGCCTGTCTCACCTGCTTCAGCCTGCTTCGGCCCGCTTCAGCCTGCTTCGGCCCGCTTCAGCCAGCTTCGGCCCGCTTCAGCCTGCTTCGGCCCGAGTCAGCGTGTTTTGGCCCGCTTCAGCCTGCTTCGGCCCGCTTCAGCCTGCTTCGGCCCGAGTCAGCGTGTTTTGGCCCGCTTCAGCCTGGTCTAACCCGCTTCAGCCTCACCTGTCACACAGAGGGGTGCTGAGTCCTCTTCTGAACTGGTCCAGTTTGTATTTGTAAGCCAGAGTGAAGAGCGTTCTCTGGAAGAAACTCGCAGCCTCCACTTTCTCCATCACGTTTTTATAAATGCGATCCATGATCTCCTACAAACACAAACAATTACATACATTTACTTAAAGTTCATGTAATGGTAGGAGGGGCCTGGAGGAGCTTTGAATAGAGCTGCTTCTCCTCCATGTTGAGAAAAGATAGGAGTGTCCCAGGTTTGTTTCATTTGGGAGGAGACTCGGGACTGAGAACTCTGTGGGACTTACTAGGACTGGAAAGAAGGGAGTCTCTGTGTGTGTGTGTGTCTGTCTGTGTGTCTGTCTCTCTGTCTGTCTATCTGTGTGTCTCTCTGTCTGTCTGTCTGTGTGTCTCTCTGTCTGTCTGTCTGTGTGTCTCTCTGTCTGTCTGTCTGTGTGTCTATCTGTGTATCTGTCTGTGTGTCTGTCTCTATCTAGCTCCATGTTGAGAGAAAACATAGGTTGAGGTTGAGCTTCTGATTTGCAGAGGGAGGTGTCCTGGGTTTGTTCCATCGGGAGGAGACTTGGGACTCGCTGGAGGAACCCCGTTGCTAAGCTGGTCTGGGGACTCTATGGGGACTCTATGGGGACTCTATGGGGACTCTATGGGGACTCTATGGGAACTCTATGGGAACTCTATGGGAACTCTATGGGAACTCTATGGGAACTCTATGGGACTCTATGGGAACTCTATGGGAACTCTATGGGGACTCTATGGGGACTCCCTGGGATCAGAAGGAAGCGTGGGCGTCAGGGCGGTAAAGCGGCTCAAAAGGACGGATTGATTGATAATAATTATTAATAGTCTTGGTATGAAAGACATTGGTCCCTTGAGTTCCTGGTTCTAAAAGTGTCCTTGTTTTCAGAGAAAATAAAGCGATGTGTTCTGGGATCCCTCTGGGGTCTCCGTCCACAGTGACCCACAAAACCAGAGGAACAAAGTGCAGGTTTTATGGTCTCCGTTTTAATGTGATCATCGCTGTCCTGCAGAGAAGCCTCCGAGGGTTTCAGAGAGGGGCTCCACAGAGGGGCTCCACGTTAAAGTACTGTATCTGTGTGTCAGTGTGTCTGTGTGTATCTGTGTGTGTATGTGTGTGTGTGTGTGTATGTGTGTGTATGTGTGTGTGTCTCAGATTCAGATTCATTTATTTGCGATTTGCAGTAAAACCACATTGGAATACATTTGCAAAAGTCCCCAGTGTGCACAAGACAAGTACATAGATAAATGTGTGTGTGTGTCTGTCTGTCTGTCTGTGTGTCTGTGCGCGTCCATGTGCGAGTGCGTGTGTGTGTGTGTGTAAAATACTTGTTGCCTAAAGAAGTGGATTGGGGATTACTTAGCAACAGTGTAACTAAAACAGTGAGATTGGTCCCAAACTAAGACTTGTGGAGGATTCAAACCAGAACAAACCAGTTATGTGTGAATGTGTGATGTCTTGTTCTCACGTTGTGTTTACAGTTTCAGGCTCTGCTCCTCTGACCTCCCACAGCCTCAGGACCTCAGGGGGGGAGGAGGGGGGGAGGGGGAGAGAGGAGGATGTTCCCAGGGATCACCAGCATTTTCCATCTGAGGTTTCTGTGACTCTATGACGTCTGATTGTTGTGACTCTATGACGTCTGCTTGTTGTGACTCTATGACGTCTGCTTGTTGTGACTCTATGACGTCTGCTTGTTGTGACTCTATGACGTCTGCTTGTTGTGACTCTATGACGTCTGCTTGTTGTGACTCTATGACGTCTGCTTGTTGTGACTCTATGACGTCTGCTTGTTGTGACTCTATGACGTCTGCTTGTTGTGACTCTATGACGTCTGCTTGTTGTGACTCTATGACGTCTGCTTGTTGTGACTCTATGATGTCTGCTTGTTGTGACTCTATGATGTTTGCTTGTTGTTGTTCATTATGTTTGGCTTCTTTACTTCGTGATTTCCTGTTTTAGAATGTGATAAAAATGAAAATATATGGTGACACACTGTTGGCCGGCACAATCCCTATGCTACCACCAGAGGGAGCTGTTTAGGACTCACTGGTACGGCTGCCATCAGAGTGGGATGGAGAACGCTGGTGTCTCCTTTGCTTCCGGGCTTGATCTTTGCCGACTGTGAAAGAGCAAAACATGTCAAATATGTTTTAAAATAACATTCATTTGTAAATTTAGTTCGTTTGTTATTGATATTGCCCTTTTCTACCATTTCCGTTAATATAACAAATAAAAAACTAAATAAAACAAAATATAAGGACCATACAAGTCACGCATTGATAAAAACTTAAAAATGGGACCACAGAGAAGGCCCTGTGCTCTGGGTTTAGGACCAGAAGGCCCTGTGCTCTAGGTTTAAGACCACAGAGAAGGCCCTGTGCTCTGGGTTTAGGACCAGAGAGAAGGCCCTGTGCTCTAGGTTTAAGACAACAGAGAAGGCCCTGTGCTCTGGGTTTAAGACCACAGAAAAGGCCCTGTGCTCTAGGTTTAAGACCACAGAGAAGGCCCTGTGCTCTAGGTTTAAGACCAGAGAGAAGGCCCTGTGCTCTAGGTTTAAGACCACAGAGAAGGCCCTGTGCTCTAGGTTTAAGACCAGAGAGAAGGCCCTGTGCTCTAGGTTTAAGACAACAGAGAAGGCCCTGTGCTCTGGGTTTACGACCACAGAGATGTCCTTGTGCTCTGGGTTAAAGACCACAGAGAAGGCCCTGTGCTCTAGGTTTAAGACCACAGAGAAGGCCCTGTGCTCTAGGTTTAAGACCACAGAGAAGGCCCTGTGCTCTGGGTTTAAGACCACAGAGAAGGCCCTGTGCTCTGGGTTTAATACCACAGAGAAGGCCCTGTGCTCTGGGTTTAAGACCACAGAGAAGGCCCTGTGCTCTGGGTTTAAGACCACAGAGAAGGCCCTGCGCTCTGGGTTTTAAGTCTCATCTTAGGCACCAAAAGCTAAATTCGATTGGGATCCAAAGGGAGCTGGTCTCACACCTGTCAAACCTATTTACGTCAGAGGCAGGATTCGAACCAACAACCTTACGCTCAGAGTACCATCACTTGTGGAGAGGTACCTTGTCGACGAGGGTCAGTGGAGAGGAGTATCCGATGCGACAGCCGTGAGACACACACACCAGCTCTGCACTGAGCTCCAGGACGTGGGCCAGAGGCAGGTATCCGATGTACGTGTCCTCCTCACTGCGGACACACAACAAGGACGCACAACAAGAACGCACAATTGAGTCAGAACGACATTTTAAAGAACCAATATTAGGCAGTACTATGGCAAAGGTTATAGACTGTATATAGATGGTCAATGCTAATGCGCTAGCTCAATGTAGCACCATAGAGAAGTTTTGCTCCAACTCGCTCTGGCTCCAATTGACTTACATTGAAAAGTAAACTGCTCTGGATCAGTCTCTGGTCCTTGGTCTCTCTCTGGACTATCACTTTCTCTCTAGTCTCCCTCTCTCCCTCTCTCCCTGGTCTCTCTCTCTCTCTCTGGTCTCTCCTTCTCTCTGGTCTCTCTCTCTCTCTCTTGTATCTCGTTCTCTCTCTGGTATCTCTCTCTCTCTGGTCCCTCTGTTTTTCTCTCTCTGGTCTCTCTCTGGTCTCTCTCTGGTCTCTCTCTGGTCTCTCTCTGGTCTCTCTCTGGTCTCTCTCTGGTCTCTCTCTGGTCTCTCTCTGGTCTCTTTCTGGTCTCTCACTGGTGTCTCTCTGGTCTCCCTCTCTCTGGTCTCACTCTCTGGTCCCTCTTCTCTCTCTGGTCTCTCTGTGTGTGAATTGTGTGTGCAGACAGTGTGTGTAGACAGTGTGTGCAGACAGTGTGTGTAGACAGTGTGTGTAGACAGTGTGTGCAGACAGTGTATGTAGACAGTGTGTGTAGACAGTGTGTGTAGACAGTGTATGTAGACAGTGTGTGTAGACAGTGTGTGTAGACAGTGTGTGTAGACAGTGTATGTAGACAGTGTGTGTAGACAGTGTGTACGCGGACCTCAGGTTGGGGATGCGCTCGGCCATGCCTGTGATCCCGGACAGGATGTTGCTATGGGAGATCATGACTCCTTTGGGGTCCCCTGTGGAGCCGGAGGTGTACATGATCACTGCGATGTCCCGGGGCAGGGGCGGCTGCGGCTCTCGGCACGCTGCAGGAAAAAGAATCAGGGTTAAAGCTCGGGTACCTGACTTTAAAACACAAAACCATATGATTAAATCAACTCTGGGCTCTCTCTGCTCATTCTCTGGTCTCTCTCTGGCCACTCTCTGGTCTCTCTGGTCTCTCTCTGGCCTCTCTCTGGCCTCTCTCTGGTCTCTCTCTGGCCTCTCTCTGGTCTCTCTCTGGTCTCTCTCTGGTCTCTCTCTGGTCTCTCTCTGGTCTCTCTCTGATCTCTCTCTGGTCTCTCTCTGGTCTCTCTCTGGTCTCTCTCCTCTCTCTGGCCTCTCTCTGGTCTCTCTCTGGTCTCTCTCTGGTCTCTCTCTGGTCTCTCTCTGGTCTCTCTCCTCTCTCTGGCCTCTCTCTGGTCTCTCTCTGGTCTCTCTCTGGTCTCTCTCCGGTCTCTCTCTGGTCTCTCTCTGGTCTCTCTCTCTGGTCTCTCTCTGGTCTCTCTCTCTGGTCTCTCTCTGGTCTCTCTCTGGTCTCTCTCTGGTCTCTCTCTGGTCTCTCTCTGGTCTCTCTCTCTGGTCTCTCTCTGGTCTCTCTCTCTGGTCTCTCTCTGGTCTCTCTCTGGTCTCTCACTGGTCTCTCTCTGGCCTCTCTCTGGCCTCTCTCTGGTCTCTCTCTGGTCTCTCTCTGGTCTCTCTCTGGTCTCTCTCCTCTCTCTGGTCTCTCTCTGGTCTCTCTCTGGTCTCTCTCTGGTCTCTCTCTGGTCTCTCTCTGGTCTCTCTCTCTGGTCTCTCTCTGGTCTCTCTCTCTGGTCTCTCTCTCTGGTCTCTCTCTGGTCTCTCTCTCTGGTCTCTCTCTGGTTCTCTCTCTCTGGTCTCTCTCTGGGTCTCTCTGGTCTCTCTCTGGTCTCTCTCTGGTCTCTCTCTCTGGTCTCTCTCTCTGGTCTCTCTCTGGTCTCTCTCTGGTCTCTCTCTGGTCTCTCTCTGGTCTCTCTCTGGTCTCTCTTTGGTCTCTCTCTCTGGTTCTCTCTCTCTGGTCTCTCTTGGTATGGCCTCTCTCTATGGTCTCTCTATGGCTCTCTCTCTGGTCTCTCTCTCTGGGTCTCTCTCTCTGGCTCGGTCTCTCTCTCTGGTCTCTCTTGGAATCAAATCTCTTCTTGTAATCTCTCTCTGGTCTCTCTCTCTTGGTCTCTCATGGTTCTCTCTATTTGGCAGAGGAAATCTGGCAACTCGTTACTATCCACAACACGCTGACTGTTCTCTGGCTCTGTGTGAGAAGTAAGAGGCTTCAGGCAGGAGCTCGGTCACTGCCAACAACCATTCATAACTACAAAGAAATACCAACGTTTATGTCATTTTAGGAGATGTGTGTGTGTGTGGTTCTCTGCCCCTGAGCCTTATACTTGGCAGGTTTGGATGCAAGGACTTGAACCGTTCTGTATATAACAGTGGGGCAAAAAAGTATTTAGTCAGCCACTGATTGTGCAAGTTCTCCCACTTAAAATAATGACAGAGGTCTGCAATTTTCATCATAGGTACACTTCAACTGTGAGAGACAGAATGTGAAAAAAAAATCCAGGAATTCACATTGTAAGATTTTTAAAGAATTTGATTGTAAATTTATGGTGGAAAATAAGTATTTGGTCAATAACAAAAATTCAACTCAATACTTTGTAATATAACCTTTGTTGGCAATAACGGAGGTCAAACGATTACTATAGGTCTTTACCAGGTTTCACACACAGTAGCTGGTATTTTGGCCCATTCCTCCATGCAGATCTTCGAGAGCAGTGATGTTTTGGGGCTGTCGCCGAGCAACACGGACTTTTAACTCTCTCCACAGATTTTCAATGGGGTTGAGGTCTGGAGACTGGCTAGGCCACTCCAGGACTTTGAAATGCTTCTTACGGAGCCACTCCTTCGTTGCCCGGGCGGTGTGTTTGGGATCATTGTCATGCTGGAAGACCCAGCCACGTTTCATCTTCAAAGCTCTCACTGATGGAAGGAGGTTTTGGCTCAAAATCTCACGATACATGGCCCATCATCTTTCCGACAGTTCCGTCCCTTAGCAGAAAAACAGCCCCAAAGCATGACGTTTCCACCCCCATGCTTCACAGTAGGTATGGTGTTCTTGGGATGCAACTCAGTCTTCTTCTTCCTCCAAACACGACGAGTTGAGTTTATACCAAACAGTTCTACTTTGGTTTCATCTGACCACATGACATTCTCCCAATCCTCTGCTGTATCATCCATGTGCTCTCTGGCAAACTTCAGACGGGCCTGGACATGCACTGGCTTCAGCAGGGGGACACGTCTGGCACTGCAGGATTTGATTCCCTGTCGTTGTAGTGTGTTACTGATGGTAACCTTTGTTACTTTGGTCCCAGCTCTCTGCAGGTCATTCACCAGGTCCCCCCGTGTGGTTCTGGGATATTTGATCACCGTTCTCATGATCATTTTGACCCCACGGCATGAGATCTTAGCGTGAGAGAGATTATCAGTGGTCTTGTATGTCTTCCATTTTCTGATAATTGCTCCCACAGTTGATTTGTTCACACCAAGCTGCTTGCCTATTGTAGATTCACTCTTCCCAGTCTGGTGCAGGTCTATAATTCTTTTCCTGGTGTCCTTCGACAGCTCTTTGGTCTTGGCCATAGTGGAGTTTGGAGTCTGACTGTTTGAGGCTGTGGACAGGTATCTTTTATACAGATAAGGAGTTCAAACAGGTGCCATTAATACAGGTAACAAGTGGAGGACAGAAGAGCTTCTTAAAGAAGAAGTTACAGGTCTGTGAGAGCCAGAGATCTTCCTTGTTTGAAGTGACCAAATACTTATTTTCCACCATAATTTACAAATAAATTCTTTAAAAATCCTACAATGTGAATTCTTTGTCTTTCACAGTTGAAGTGTACATATGATGGAAACTACAGACCTCTATCAATATTTTAAGTGGGAGAACATAACTAAATACTAA
>OZ035832.1:29669851-29747351 GCA_964034765.1 Knipowitschia caucasica
GAAATCAGAGCGAGAGACAGAGAGAGAGATCAGAGAGCGAGATCAGAAAGACAGATCAGAGCAAGAGACAGAGAGAGAGAGAGAGAGAAATCAGAGTGAGAGACAGAGAGAGAGAGAGAGAGACAGAGATCCGAGAGAGAGAGAGATCAGAGTGAGAGACAGAGAGAGAGAGAGAGAGATCCAAGAGAGGGATCAGAGAGAGAGAGAGAGATCAGAGAGCGAGATCAGAAAGACAGATCAGAGCAAGAGACAGAGAGAGAGAGAAATCAGAGTGAGAGACAGAGAGAGAGAGAGAGAGAGATCAGAGCGAGAGAGATCAGAGAGAGAATGGTATTATTGAACAGTCTTCTTTAAAACGTGAGACAGCCACTTCTGTGACATTGTTCAAATCCAGGTTAAAACAGTTGAATCCTTCAGCTGTTGCAGCGAAACTGTTTCGCTGCAACAACTGAAGGATTTTATCTTTAATCTCTTTTTAAAGCACAGTCTGTCTTTACTCATCTGTTGCTTCCTGACCTAATGTTTAGTGTGAGTGTGGGCGACTGCTGCCTCCTGCTGGTCACATCTGGAAACACAGGCTTCACGCTGCAGTGGAACAAAAGCTGAACATTGAACAATCTGCAGCCGCCGTGTCTCAACAGTGGATTATACTGATCTGTTTATGGGATTAGGATTAGGACAAATGTGAATGTGGAAATGTGGAAACTCCAGCATCAGGAATTAGCCTGGGATATATCTGTGTGTGAGAGACCAGAGAGACCAGAGAGAGAGACCCTAGAGAGAGACCAGAGAGAGAGACCAGAGAGAGACCAGAGAGAGACCAGACAGAGAGACCAGAGAGAGAGACCAGAGAGAGAGACCAGAGAGAGACCAGAGAGAGACCAGAGAGAGAGACCAGAGAGAGAGACCAGAGAGAGAGAGACTAAAGAGACCAGAGAGAGACCAGAGAGAGAGACCAGAGAGAGAGACCAGAGAGAGAGACCAGAGAGAGAGAGACTAGAGAGACCAGAGAGAGAGACCAGAGAGAGACCAGAGAGAGACCAGAGAGAGAGACCAGAGAGAGAGGCCATAGAGAGAGACCAGAGCGAGAGACCAGAGAGTGAGACCAGAGAGAGAGAGACAGACCAGAGAGAGACCAGAGAGAGACCAGAGAGAGACCAGAGAGAGACCAGAGAGAGACCAGAGAGAGACCAGAGAGACCAGAGAGAGACCAGAGAGAGACCGGAGAGAGAGACCAGAGAGAGATCAGAGAGAGACCAGAGAGAGACCAGAGAGAGAGACCAGAGAGAGATCAGAGAGAGACCAGAGAGAGACCAGAGAGAGACCAGAGAGAGAGACCAGAGAGAGAGGCCATAGAGAGAGACCAGAGCGAGAGACCAGAGAGTGAGACCAGAGAGAGAGAGACAGACCAGAGAGAGACCAGAGAGAGACCAGAGAGAGACCAGAGAGAGACCAGAGAGAGACCAGAGAGAGACCAGAGAGACCAGAGAGAGACCAGAGAGAGACCGGAGAGAGAGACCAGAGAGAGATCAGAGAGAGACCAGAGAGAGACCAGAGAGAGACCAGAAAGAGAGACCAGAGAGAGAGACCGGAGAGAGAGACCAGGGAGAGGGACCAGGGAGAGAGACCAGAGAGAGAGGGACCAGAGAGAGAGACCAGAAAGAGAGACCAGAGAGAGACCAGAGCGAGTGACCGGGACCGGAGATGAGAGAGCGTCTCCTTTAAAAACACAATCATCGTTTCTATTGCTTTATGCTGACAGTGATGTTTTTTATAAATCCATGTATTATGATTCTTTTAAAGTTAGGTCCCCCAGCTTTATTCCCCGTACCTTCTTAAAGACCTTCCCGTTGTCCTGCCTCTCGTCCTCCTCACAGATCACTTCTCTCGTTCCCAGAAAATCCCGGTGTTTGAACTTCTCCGCCGCAAACTCCATCATCTTGTCGAGCGTGTGGACTCCCGGCTGCACCGTGGTCAGCAGCCTGGAGGTGGCGCTCACGGCTCGGTACGGCCCCTCCCCCAGACCCGACACGGACCGGGCCTTGATCCTCCTGGCCCGGTCCTCCTCGGAGCCGTAGTGGGTCTGACCAGAGGGAGACCGGAGCAGGTGGAGGAGCAGAGCTGGGAGGAAGGTGAGGACAGAGTAGAGGGAGGTGACCAGGTGGAACAGCAGGAGTAGAGCAGGGTTCAGGTCCTCCTTTGGCTTCATGGTCACCCAAGATGGCCGACGTTTATGGTCTGTCTCCTCTCTACCTGCAAAATAAGGATAAAAAACTGGTAAGAGGAGGTGGTGGGAGAAAGAGCAGAGAGAGAGACTAGAGAGAGAGACCAGAGAGAGCAGAGAGAGAGACTAGAGAGAGAGACCAGAGAGAGCAGAGAGAGAGGGCAGAGAGAGAGACCAGAGAGGGCAGAGAGAGAGACCAGAGAGAGCAGAGAGAGAGGGCAGAGAGAGAGACCAGAGAAGAAGAGTGACCAGTGGGAGAGTCCAGAGAGAGAGACCAGAGAGAGCAGAGTGAGAGACCAGAGAGAGAGACCAGAAGGGCAGAGAGAGAGAGAGAGAGAGAAAGAGAGCAGAAGGAGAGGCAAGAAAGAACACAGAGAGAGACCAGAGAGAGGCCAGAGAGAGAGAGACCAGAAAGAGAGAGCACAGAGAGAGCAGAGAGAGAGGCCAGAAAGAGAGACCAGAAAGAGACCAGAGAGAGAGACCAGAGAGAGACCAGAGAGAGACCAGAGAGAGACCAGAGAGAGACCAGAGAGAGACCAGAGAGATACCAGAGAGATACCAGAGAGAGACCAGACACCAGAGACTCTCAATGTTGCCATAAGGTGAAAAAAGTATTTCCAAAGTGGTCTCAAAGGTTCTTTTAGTTAAATACGACTTCTACTTCTCCACAAAACACATCAGCTGTGGCCCAGAGCTCTGACTGACATTTCCTTGTTTTCTGTGAATATTTGGTGAAATTAGGTTACGCCGAAACAAGAGTTCTCTGAGGAATCTGTGGATACAACGGTCACATGTTTTAGCTTCAGGACGAGCTCAGTCTGAGAAGAAAACAATGAATCATCTCAATCTTTAGTTTCACATAAATCATTATATGTGTAAAAAAATAAGAATAATGGTAAATTGTGTATTATTGTATTAGTAGTAGTAGTAGTAGTAGTAATAGTAGCAGCAGCAGTAGTAGCAGCAGTAGTAGTAGTAGTAGCAGTAGTAGCAGCACTAGTAGCAGTAGCAGTAGTAGCAGTAGTAGCAGAAGAATAAGAAGTAGCAGCAGTAGTAGTAGCAGTAGTAGTAGTAGCGGTAGTAGTAGTAGCAGCAGTAGTAGCAGTAGTAGCAGAAGAATAAGAAGTAGCAGTCGCAGTAGTAGTAGTAGCAGTAGTAGCAGCAGCAGTAGTAGCAGTAGTAATAGTAGTAGTAGCAGCACCAGTAGCAGTGGTAACAGTAGTAGTAGTCGCTGTAGCAGTAGCAGTCGTAGCAGCAGCAGTAGTAGCAGCAGTAGCAGTAGCAGTAGTAGCAGCAGTAGCAGTAGCAGTAGCAGTAGCAGTAGTAGCAGTAGTAGTCTAACCTGTTGAAACAGACAGATGTAAATGACATGAAGTGTGTCTGTAGTGAGTAATGACACTAAAAACACACTTAAAAAGATAACAGTGTTTGATATAAACATGTCAATAATACTCCATACACTGTGGTGATAAACTACTACTGTAGCCACAGCTGCCCTGGGGCACACTGACAGAAGCGAGGCAACCAGTCTGTGCCATCAGCCCCTCCCGATACCATCAGTATTTAATATGTACTACTATGGGGCCAGAGATGTACTTTATCGAGCTACAACAAACAAACAAAAACTACTATTGCTGCTGCAACTACTACTGCTGCTGTGACCTTCCTGCTCCACCCAGAGGCTACTCCACCTCTGCTGCTGTGACCTTCCTGCTCCACCCAGAGGCTACTCCACCTCTGCTGCTGTGACCTTCCTGCTCCACCCAGAGACTACTCCACCTCTGCTGCTGTGACCTTCCTGCTCCACCCAGAGGCTACTCCACCTCTGCTGCTGTGACCTTCCTGCTCCACCCAGAGGCTACTCCACCTCTGCTGCTGTGACCCCTCCTGCTCCACCCAGAGGCTACTCCACCTCTGCTGCTGTGACCTGTCCTGCTCCACCCAGCAGCTACTCCACCCCTGCTGCTGTGACCTTCCTGCTCCACCCAGAAGCTACTCCACCTCTGCTGTTGTGACCTTCCTGCTCCACCCAGAGGCTACTCCACCTCTGCTGCTGTGACCCCTCCTGCTCCACTCAGAGGCTACTCCACCTCTGCTGCTGTGACCCCTCCTGCTCCACTCAGAGGCTACTCCACCTCTGCTGCTGTGACCTGTCCTGCTCCACCCAGAGGCTACTCCACCTCTGCTGTTGTGACCCGTCCTGCTCCACCCAGAGGCTACTCCACCTCTGCTGCTGTGACCCGTCCTGCTCCACCCAGAGGCTATTCCATCTCTGCTGCTGTGACCCATCCTGCTCCACCCAGAGGCTACTCCACCTCTGCTGCTGTGACCCCTCCTGCTCCACCCAGAGGCTACTCCACCTCTGCTGCTGTGACCTGTCCTGCTCCACCCCGCAGCTACTCCACCCCTGCTGCTGTGACCTTCCTGCTCCACCCAGAAGCTACTCCACCTCTGCTGTTGTGACCTTCCTGCTCCACCCAGAGGCTACTCCACCTCTGCTGCTGTGACCCCTCCTGCTCCACTCAGAGGCTACTCCACCTCTGCTGCTGTGACCCCTCCTGCTCCACTCAGAGGCTACTCCACCTCTGCTGCTGTGACCTGTCCTGCTCCACCCAGAGGCTACTCCACCTCTGCTGTTGTGACCCGTCCTGCTCCACCCAGAGGCTACTCCACCTCTGCTGCTGTGACCCGTCCTGCTCCACCCAGAGGCTATTCCATCTCTGCTGCTGTGACCCATCCTGCTCCACCCAGAGGCTACTCCACCTCTGCTGCTGTGACCTGTCCTGCTCCACCCAGAAGCTACTCCACCTCTGCTGCTGTGACCTTCCTGCTCCACTTAGAGGCTACTCCACCTCTGCTGCTGTGTCCTGTCCTGCTCCACCCAGAGGCTACTCCACCTCTGCTGCTGTGACCTTCCTGCTCCACCCAGAGGCTACTCCACCTCTGCTGCTGTGTCCTGTCCTGCTCCACCCAGAGGCTACTCCACCTCTGCTGCTGTGACCTTCCTGCTCCACCTAGAGGCTACTCCACCTCTGCTGCTGTGACCTTCCTGCTCCACCCAGAGGCTACTCCACCTCTGCTGCTGTGTCCTGTCCTGCTCCACCCAGAGGCTACTCCACCTCTGCTGCTGTGACCTTCCTGCTCCACCTAGAGGCTACTCCACCTCTGCTGCTGTGACCTTCCTGCTCCACCCAGAAGCTACTCCACCTCTGCTGCTGTGACCCTCCTGCTCCACTCAGAGGCTACTCCACCTCTGCTGCTGTGACCTGAAGGACTGTTGTTGATTAATACTATTATTAGCTCTTTAGAATGATCAATTTCATTTTTGCTGCTACTGGACACCTGAAAGTAATTTACATGGTTACGTATAACCTTTACTCACTTTTAATGAGAGCTACAACTGGTGAACATAACTGAACCACGACAGAAAGTTTGTTAAAAGGCTAATGCTAAAGACCAAATTCTAACTGCTACAAGTAAACAGTGCGTTGCTATGGTAACTAGCTTCTCTGGTGGAAAATCGAGTTGAACCAGAACCAGTCCAGAACAAGAGAAAAGTGACCCTAACTACCGTGTCTGTCTGGTTAATTCCTGACACTACTACACATAGAAACCAAATAACAACAAAAGTCACTGATTTGATTTTACTGCTGGATTTGAAGCCTGTCTCACTTTTTCCGGAAGACTGCTCTAGATTTTAGCAGCATAAATCTGAAAAGTTGCTGCTTGAGCCTCTTATTGCTCCCACAGATCTGCAGACGTGAGGAAATATGGAGAAAGTGGCAGCGATCGCGGCGTGCAGCTGTGAGAGCGAGAGAAAGCCTCTTTGTGAGGACTAAACAGGCTTAAGTCTTGCACAGCTCTGCATGACCAGAGTGACCAGTGTGGGGAAACTGCAGAGACAGAGCAGAGACTGAGGAGAGACCGAGGAGAGACTGAGCAGAGACTGAGGAGAGACCGAGGAGAGACCGAGGAGAGACTGAGGAGAGACCGAGGAGAGACTGAGGAGAGACCGAGGAGAGACTGAGGAGAGACCGAGGAGAGACTGAGCAGAGACTGAGGAGAGACTGAGCAGAGACTGAGGAGAGACCGAGGAGAGACCAAGGAGTAATTGAAAAAAATGACAAAAAGCCTAAGTTTAACAGGGTCAATTCTTAGGGTATATTTATGAACACATTGACTGCCATTGACGGCAATTTTGTCAAACTTCCCCCTTTCCACTGGCAATTACAGGAGAACAAAACTAGCTAGAAACAAACTTATTTTTGCTGCTGAAAGTAGACAGTCCAATCTTTCAGACTCTGGATTCATATTTCACATAGTCATCGCACATAATATTCTGTGGGTATTAAAAATGAGTGAAATCTTCAAAAATGGCAGCAGTCCATGAGTTTACATTTACAGACCGTGGTCGTTGCTCCCTATGGACCAATGGCTTTATGTGTTTGTTATTATTGCATTTCCTGTGTTTAAATGGTTTGATTCTCTGATCTGTAGTCGGTGAAATTACAACTTTGTAAAGTCCTCTGCGAGACGACCGCTGCTGTGGTTTAGGGCTCTACATAAATACATTGAATTGAGTTGAACTACGAGACTCAAGACTCCTATAGACCAGAGCTACAGAATCCTGTACAAAAAGGAAAAAATCTCTCAAGAAAGTTTTGTAACTACTTTTTTTTTTCAAATTATCTTTAATACTTCCTAAAACTTGAAATACAACTAGTTGAAAGGATAAAGGCTAAATGCTAACTGCAATCTGCTAACTCAAGTAAACAGTGTGTTGCTATGGTAACTAACATTTGCTATACTCTGCCAGGCTGAACCAAGCTGAACCAGTCCAACCAAATATAAATTATTTTACATTCAAACGAATGGGCAGTCAAAATGACTGTTCTGAGAGTCAAAGTCAGAACTTGCAATTGATAAATAAAAAATATTTTCATAAGAATTATAGAAATAAACCTCAAAGATATAGAAAAAAGGTTATGAAGAGAAAAAATATACTTAACGCTGAGTCATTCCACAAGGAAAAGCCGACAAATTGACGGCTCTGGGAGTTCTAAGATTTGCCGATGGGAGAAGTTTTGGTTTTATTTGGGGTACAGTAGGAGAAAGAAAGTTTTGAAGGCAACATTTTGAGAACAATAAAATCCTATTGGAAAAAGTAAGAAAGTAATGTTTATTTGTATCAAGTTCAAGTCGTCTTTATTGTCCCACTGGGGGAATTGGTTTGGCAGCAACAGTCATCTAAAAACAGGCAGATACAGTAAGATCACAAACATTGTAGAAAATAAGAACAAGACAGATTATCACAAAGCTAATTTTCAGTGCAAATATGCTGTAAAGTGCAAAGGTTTGTACAAAAGTGCTATGTGCTGTTAAGGTGCTTCACAGCTGTTGGAATAAATGTAGTTCCCAACCGTTTTGTCCTACACCCAAGAGCCCTATAGCGTCGTCCTGAGGGTAAAAGTATAGCGCCTTCCATCGACCAGAGTCACAAAGACCTTTACAATTGTTTTTGGGCATTTGTCTCTCAGTCCACACAGAGATAGGAGTGAGGTCACCTAAAGGAGGCACATACCAGACCTATTATACATGTTTTTAGTGGTAGGTGAAACCGGAGCACCTAGAGAAAACCTAAGCAGACATGGGAAAAACAAGCAAACTCCACTCAGAAAGGTCCTGTTCTGACCAGGATTCAAACCTATAATCTTCTCACTCCATATAAAAAACATTTTATAGAGTACATATTTGCATACCTGGAACACAGAGCCCTGAGAGTCACTATTTGACTGCTCCGGAAGTTCTAGAATGATCTTCTGGGTGTGTATCTGTCAAAGCACAACTGGATGTAGCAGAGAAAAGCACAGTATTCGGCTCTGGGGCTTGCTTCTCCACAGACCTGGCCCTGACGGCACCATCTGTCGTCTTGCATACTGTTTATACCCACATCGCCATGGTGACCAACCCTGCGGCCGAAAACTCACATAGAGCTCCTTTAAAACGCGATAAGAATCAGTGGCGTAAAAATCCCAATTATTCCAGTGTAACCAGGTTAGTTCCAGCGTTTTTCCAGACCGTAAATGAGACTGTTGCTCCGTCTCCATGAAAGAACTTTACAATGTACAGTATATCATTCACCTATGAGATTACAGATTCGGGTTTCATGCGACATATTGATGAGAACTGCTGAGTCTGTGTCATTCATCCGTGAATAACGAAATGGCGCAACTTCAGAAAGTCCACTGTACAATTCACTTTACTATATTAACTTATTATCCTGTACAGTGCATAATTCCTGCTCTATATGTACAGTATATAACTCCTATATGTACAGTATATAACTCCTGCTCTATATGTACAGTATTTAACTCCTGCTCTATATGTACAGTATATAACTCCTGCCCTATATGTAAAGTATATAACTCCTGCTCTATATGTACAATATATAACTCCTGCTCTATATGTAGAGTATATAACTCCTGCGCTATATGTAGAGTATTTAACTCCTGCTCTATATGTACAGTATATAACTCCTGCCCTATATGTAAAGTATATAACTCCTGCTCTATATGTACAATATATAACTCCTGCTCTATATGTAGATTATATAACTCCTGCTCTATATGTAGATTATATAACTCCTGCTCTATATGTAGAGTATATAACTCCTGCTCTATATGTACAGTATATAACTCCTGTCCTATATGTACAGTATATAACTCCTGCCCTTTAAATACAGTATATAACTCCTGCTCTATATGTACAGTATATAACACCTGCCCTATATATACAGTATATAAGTCCTATATGTACAGTATATAACTGCTCTATATGTACAGTATATAACTCCTGCTCTATATGTACAGTATATAACTCCTGCTCTATATGTACAGTATATAACTCCTGCTCTATATATATTAGCCCGTCCGTCCGTGTAGGAGCGAATCCCTTTCTCAATATTTGGCCCCCCCGAGGTTTCTCATTTTTTTCCCTACTGGGTTTTTTATGAGTTTTTCCTTGTCGATGCAGGAGGGTCTGTTGGACAGTTAGTGTCCGACAAAAAGGATGTGGTGATGATCCAGGACACTTTAACATTCTACAACATGTATGGACATTTATCAACACGTGTTCTATATTCTTCATGTGTTTTAAATGTTGATTCTCTGATCTGTGTTGGTGATTTCAATGGTTTTGTTAAGTCTCTGAGATGATGCTGTTGTGATTTAGCGAAATACAAGAATACATTTTTGTTGTTGTTATACAAGTACAATGTATTTTAATTATTATTTGTCACGTTGTTTTTGCTTGATTGATTTTAGATATTTAGATTTAAAGAGGTGAGAATAACCTTTAATTGTGTCACTTTAAAACACTGGGTTTTTATAGAGCTTTTCTGGACACTTAAAGATGAACTGCAGAAGCCACAGCTGCCCTGGGGCACACTGATAGAAGCGAGGCAACCAGTCTGTGCCATCAGTCCCTCCCACCACCACCAACCATTCACACACACACCAGACTCATTCTAATGTGGGGGAAGTGTCTAGCCTAAGGACACAACCACAGTTTGGCACTTTACAGCCGCAGCCGCCCCACTGTGGCACCTACTGTTCCCAGATGTCTTCCATCACAGCACTAACCAGGCCCTGTCCTCCTTAGCTTCAGAGGTCTAACAGAATCTGGCTTTCACATAACAACCAAAGCACCTGGACGAAAACCAAAGCACCTGGAGAAAACCGAAGCACCTGGAGGAAACCGAAGCACCTGGAGGAAACCGAAGCACCTGGAGAAAACCGAAGCACCTGGAGAAAACCGAAGCACCTGAAACCGAAGCACCTGGAGAAAACCAAAGCACCTGGAGGAAACCGAAGCAGGAGGAAACCGAAGCACCTGGAGGAAACTGGAGCACCTGGAGGCAACCTACGCAGACGCGGGGAGAACATGCAAACTCCACACAGAAAGGTCTGGAGATATAATGTTCATAATGACCGAAGAAATAAACTACTAAGAAATACAGGATGTAATTGATTAAGTCAAGTAAATCCAACAATAACATCTGTATGGAGCAGTCTTCCTGAAAATGTGAGACTGGATTCTTCTCTGTCAATGTTAAAATGTACGTTTAAACAGTTCTGAGGGATTCTATCTTCACTCTTTTTGATATGACTGTTATTTGACTGTTTCTTTACTTGCTTTGTTCAGCCCTTTGAGTTTCCTTGTGTATGAACTGTGCTATACAAATAAATGAATGAGTGTTTTTAACATTCTTCACACTGGTCTTGCACAGTTTTTGCAATGTTGTTTTACTGCAAAAGGCAAAGAAATTCTTCATTTCTTGTCATTTCAGACTTTGCTCATTGTCCCATCGGCAAATCTTGTTTTAAGGCTCAGTCAGAATGGGCTCAAATTAAGACTTTTTTTCATCATATTTAGCAGTGTGTTTGTACTAGGATTGGCAAAAAGGACCAAATCTGGATAAAAACTTAATTATGGGCAAGTTGGACAATTAATACTTTTCAATTTGATACACATACAAATTGAAAAGTAAAATTATTCAAGAATGAGCACTTGAACACAGACGGATGCAAGCTGCAGGAAGAGATTTATGAACCCTATGACACATTTATAACAACTGACATGTATTACTACTGGGAAAACCACATGGAGTCTGCAGTGACTGCGCGCGTGCAATGACAGCATCTCAAAACATCGCAAATTGCCAAAACAAAACTCACCTCCAAAGGCGCCAAGAGACCTCTGCTTCCTCCTGTGTTACGGCAACCTCCTGGTACAAGTGAAGCGTTATTTTGAATCAGTTTGTGTGTCTGTGTGCGTCTATGTGTGCGTCTATGTGTGCGTCTATGTGTGCGTCTATGTGTGTCTATGTGTGAGACCCGGTCTGAAAAGCCGAGACGCGGAAGTGTATGAGGAGCGAGACCGAGGCGCACGAACCAAACAGTGGCTGTGCGTAATGGCGCTGTGCGTAATGGCACCGTGCGCGCGGGGAGGAGGGAGAGCCCTGATGTGATTGGGCTCGTGGCGGTGGCGCGTGGATGTGGGCTGGGTTCCGTGGACTTGATGTGACGGAGAGAATGTGGCGGAGGGGTCGGGGGGTTACTGACGGTCAGTTGAAAGCATACGTACATACACACGTACATACATACACGTACATACACGTACACAATTAAATGCATAAATATATACATACGCATATACACAGACAAACACACAGAGACAGACTGACAGACACAGAGAGAGATATGTACACACACAGAGACACACACTCGCACACACAGACAGATAGACACGCACGCATACACACACACGCACCCACTCACGAGACACACAGAGAGAGAGAGATACACACACACACACACAGAGAGAGAGATACACACGCAGAGACACTCAAACATAGAGAGATAGAGACACACACAGACACACACACACTCAATGAGAGACACACAGGGAGAGACTCACACACTCAATGACACACACGCTCAATGAGACACATACAGGGAGAGACACACACACCACAGGGAGAGAGTGACACACACACACACACACAGGGAGAGAGAGAGACACACACACACATGCATGCTCCTGCTCCAAAGAAACAATGAACAAATCACAATAGACCTAATGTTACTCAGAGCAGACTCTCTCTGCTCAGGGGTTTCTCACATCTGGGCGGGGCCTGTTGGAATGAGGCAGGTTGGTGCAGAACTAGACAAATAATAAAGCAAACAGGCAGGGACATAACTGAGGAAAGGAGGGGTGATGTTCTCTCTCTCTCTCTCTCTCTCTCTGTGTTCTCTCTTTCTGGTCTCTCTGTCCTCTCTCTGTCTTCTCTCTCTCTGGTCTCTCTCTCGCTCTCTGTGCGCTCTCTCTCTCTGTCCTCTCTCTGTGTTATCTCTCTCTGTCCTCTCTCTGTGTCCTCTCTCTGGTCTCTCTCTGTGTTCTCTCTCTGGTCTCTCTCTCTGCGTTTTCTCTCTCTGTGTCCTCTCTCTGGTCTCTCTGTGTTCTCTCTCTGGTCTCTCTCTCTGCGTTTTCTCTCTCTGTGTCCTCTCTCTGGTCTCTCTCTTTCTCTCTCTCTGGTCTCTCTCTGCGTCCTCTCTCATGTGTTCTCTCTCTCTCTCTGTGTCCTCTCTCTCTGTGTTCTCTCTCTCTCTTTCTTTCTCTCTGTGTTTTCTCTCTCTGGTCTCTCTCTCTCCCTCTCTGTCAGACTCGAGTCCAAACAACACACCAGCCATTCCCACGGTGGGTTTCACACGCCCATTTCAAGTCAGAAAACACAGGTATGCAGTGTGACAACTCTCTCTTATACACACACACACACACACACACACACACACACACACACACACACACACACACACACACACACACACACACACACACACACAACTCATCTTTCATTCTTCCACTACTACTTCTACTACCTACTACTACTACTACTAGGCACAATTCATACACAAGGCAACTCAAAGGGCTGAACCAGACAACATACTACTACTACTACTACTACTGCTACTACTACAACCACATTCTTTCCCAGACCAAACCATGAGTCCGGACCTGATCTTTCTGGTCTAACTCTCTGAACTTGCCAAACCAAACCATGGCAGTTCCCCACTTTGTACTCCTCAAACTGGTCCAACAGGTCACACCATTTCACCTCCACTTCCCAGTTGCAAACAATACAAATCAGATTCAGTGTTTTATTTGCCATTTGCAGTAAAACCACAGTGGAATACACATGCAAAGGTATTCTCCCAGTGTGCACCAGACAAGTATATGAATAAAAGAAGCTAAACAAGTTCAAGAAGCAATCCTCAAATCTTAGAGTTTTTGGTAAATTCTTCATTCCATTCATTCTTGTATCACCCTAAATCACAACAGTAGCTTGCCCGGAGGATTTCACAAAACTGTGGAATTCTCCAACAACAGATCAGAGAATCAAACACAAGAAATGCAATGTTAAAAAACACATAGAGCCATTGGTCCATATAGAGGCAGAGACCACTGTTAGACCAGGGGTATCCAAACATGTTAGTAAGCGGGCCACTTTAGTTCATCAGACTAGTCCAGCGGCCGACGTCACGGACTGAAAAACTGTCTTGACTAGCATTTTTATCTGAGCTTTAAAATGATCTATAATGGAGCTGAAGTTGGCTGAATGTTTACCATCTCACCAGCTCACAGGACTACGACTGAAGACATACTGGGCTTAAGAACGAGTTTCAGTTTTAGTTTCAGTTTAGTTTAGTTTATTTCAAAGTTGAAAAAGCAAGAATTAGGCAAGGAGACTATTTTTCATCTATTGTCCCCTGGCCGCGATAAAAAACCATTAAAAACCATTAAAACATAACAAAAATACAAGACAGAGACAACATCAATCAAGCCTAACATTATAGTGTTGACACATTAGACAACATTCATTCAAGAATTCACTTTTTCCAAGACTTAAGCATAAAGTACATCACTTAATGAGGGCAGGTGTATGAGTTACAACATATTGGCTGAGCTGAAGTTGGATGGATCACACAGTGGAGTTGTGTTTATGATCTCAGAGACTGCTGTGGCTTAGCAAGGCAGAGGGCCACATGAAATGACACTGAGGGCCGCAATTGGCTCCTGGGCCTGAGTTTGGACATTCCGGTGTTAGACCCTCCTGCATCGGCAAGAAACAACTCTATTCACCCAGTGGGAAAAGATAAGAAACCTCAGGGAGAACCGCATAGAGAGAGGAAATGATGGGCTAAAGATCCAGGACTCAGGCTGTAGAACGAGGACCGAGGCTGTACATCCAGGACTCAGGCTGTAGAACGAGGGCAGACGAGATGCAGGACCCGGGGGGGTGCAGCCCACGGGGCGGGGCGGGCAGTCCGCAGGTGCAGGTGGAGGCAGCCGGGCTCTGCTGATGTTAATTATTGACCTGGTGTTTTAACACGAGACCCACATTGTTTGGTGAAGGTGTTACTTTGCAACAGTCACTGCCTCAGAATGGACCAGAGTGACTGAGCTGCACCTGTCCAATGATTTATAATGACACTGTGAAAGAGGATCACAAGAGATAATTAAAAATGTATGTCGCCTTTTACAGATGGCGACCAACGACAGACACTGAACTATGAGACCAGTCTGAGATGAAGACATCCTTTATAGGTCCCAAGGAAATGTCAGTGTTGCATCGCTACAGAAGAGAAGGAATGAGGAGCACACAGGATACACAAACAACTATGTACAAAAATAACATGAACTCTCTAACTTTACCATAATAAAGAAGCTAGTATAAAATAGCTATATAGCTTTTATAAAATACTGTATATTCTACAGAACGAAACATACTGTATAGTTGTATGTTTACATCTGTACTTGAATTTATGCCGTAGCAGAGACGACTGTTTTAACTGATCACAACATGATTAATGACTTAGTGACTTAATGACCGTTAGCTTCCATGACTCATTCACCTTCATCTTCATTAATAACCCAGTGTCCTGTAGCTACTAAAGCTTGATGGAGTTCACATAATAAGTCCATAAACTCATAAACAGCCCAATACTACCACTATAAAAAATACACATAATAGCACAGTTCATACCAAGTGCATCACAAAACAAGATAGAAACAAAGAAATCACACGAGACATTAAAATAATAAATAATCACAGTGCATTAAAAAGAGTTAAGATGAAATCCATGCAGCAAAACAGAATAGATTTTAACCTGGATTTGAACATTTGTAGAGAAGAAGCCGCAAAGATCAAAAACTAGAAAAAGTTGCGGCTTTTAGTTTGAAATTTACTTTAACTTGATGTTCATTTGACAATAACTGGCTTCACACAATCAATCAATTAGTTTTTATTAATAGAGTCCTTCACAACACTCAAGGCGACCAAAGGGCTTTACATTCAAACAATCAAAATATAAAAGTTAAAATCCTTCATTCATTTTCCTCCCCTTTATTAGTTCATTTCTGGGTCAGGGGGGTACATGAGAGCTGCCACCTGAATCCTCAAAGCACCGGCCCCTCTGGTGTTTCAGCGGGAGCTTCAGGCAATGTGGGGTTAAGTGTCTTGCCCAAGGACACAATGACAGCAGACATTTGTGGGAGCAGTTTGAGTAGGTCCCAAAAAAAAAGGATAAAAAAACCCCACAACTACGGACTTTAACGACTGCCTGTGGGACAACTGCATTTATAATTTAATTTAATTTATTGCACACTGTAAAAATAAGAACACACCTTATCCACACAGAGACACAACCTTAAAATTTGCCAAGGAGACTATTTTTGTGATGTTAAAAAGCCATTAAAATGCATTAACATAACAAAAATACAACACCATATCGACACAGAGACACAGCCTTAGTGTAAGAAGTTACCTAGAAACCATTTCAAGCTTTCATTCATGTTTTTACTGAGACTTCTTTCTGTAAAAACCTGCCAAACTAACTGTCTCCACACACAAAAAACAACTCATTCATCCACAAGATTAATACAAAAACACATATTCAGATTACTTTCACATAGTATTTTTTATTGTATGCATGTTTTAGAGGAAGCAGCTTTAAAAATGTTCCAGTGTTGAATTATTGAGAATTGCAAATGTTTTAGATTTTCAGGTCCGTGGGGAAAGTCTGGAAAGTGGTCAGTGTGGGTGGAGACTCCGCTGGGACAATGCTGTGACTCACTGCTGCAGAGAAGACAGATGCAAACAAGCAGAACCTAATGCACATGTGTTTTTGTACGAATCTTGTGGATGAATGAGTGAGTTTTTGGTTTTTTGTGTGTGGAGACAGGTTTTTGTGTGTTGGTTTGGCAGGTTTTTACAGAAAGAAGTCTCAATAAAAACATGAATGAAAGGTTGAAATGGTTTCTAGGTAACTTTTTACACTAAGGCTGTGTCTCAGTGTGGATATGGTGTGTTTTTACTAAGTGTACAATAAATTACAACAACATAGTCTCGGGGGACTTTACAAAGTTGCTGATTCGGGAATGCAATAATAACAAACACATAGGAGCCATTTGGTGAGGTGACCAATGTCCATAAATGTTCTATAATGTCCTGGATTATTACTGTCTGTTTACCCTCCTGCATCGGCAAGGAACAACAACATTAAAATAAAATTAACCCAAATAAAATTGACTCAGACAACACTTTCCATCCCTAGACCACACACTAGCAGTAGTATTTTGACTGAGAATACATTATTTATTCTAATGTCTTACTTACTTGCAGTGCTCTTCTCTAGCCCTAATGACACAATATGTGATATCATCTGGTGTCAGTATCTACACCGCATAAGTATCAGATCCCAAAAAAACATGACTTTTAAAAACACATTTTCAAAACTAAGGTCGCTTATAAAAACAAACAACAAATATTATTATTAATATTATTGACATTATCATTAATTTGTATTATTATTTTGTATTATTATCTGTTTATTTATATATTCTTGTGATTTTGCAACAATAATATGCATTGCAAACGTAATATTTTATACAAAATGCTGTTTTTTCTCCGGCAGTCTTGGAGGCAGCTAAACCCGATCCGCGGGGTCCTTTCCGCCGGGGCTCGCAGGATAGCATCAACATGCCGACAGTCGGAGTCAAACGGGACCTTCTCTTCACTGCGCTGGGGAAAACATACAGTACGTTTATATTTCAAAAAACTTCACAACGTGATAATAACGGGATCTTTCTCACCAGTGTTTTTTATTGACTATAAATATACAAGAAGACGCAGAAGCAGTGGCTAGCCTGTTAGCATGAGCTGTACTACTGTGGGATTACTCACGTGTATCAGTATAAATTGTTGTTGTCAGTTTGAATGTGATTATAAAGAGGTTTTATATTAGACAGCTGGTTTTAATATTGATTTAAGTTCTGACTTTTGATCAGAATTGTTCACACTGCTCTGATCTAAAACTAATTAATGGATGGATGTATTATTGCATCATGTTTCCTCCTGTCATTTAAACTGGTGACAGCTCGGGAACACAACATGGTCTAATGTGGATACAGTAAATAAAAGTAACATTTATTAAAGGCAAAAAAATCCGATCATTTTATTTAATGTATGCTCGTTTTTATGGAAATATAACTGTTTTAGATTTATAGATAGACAGATACTTTATTGATCCCCCGTTGAAGAATTGCAGGTTTACAGTAGTAGCAGACACACATGCATTTAAACAAACAAAACAAATAAACAGATAATTCGACAAGTAGCTAACTACAGTAAAATGCAACAGTGCTTCAGTTTCACAGCAGCAGAGGTAGAGTAGCCGCTGGGTGAAGATGGACTTTAGTGTTATATAGACTTATAAGTACCATTAAACTCAAACAATGTTATAAAAGGGGTTCTTGCTTTTATTTATATTGCATCTTACATTTCCAGGAAACTTCGAAGTGATACAGATTAAAATACAATATAGCAACCAAAAAATAGAAAAAAACATACAAAGTACTTACAATATATAAAAAACATACTATTACCACCACTACTGCATCTAGATACCTGGTTGACTATATTCTTTTCTGTTTTAGCCGATGAAGAGTTTGACGAGTTGTGCTTTGAGTTCGGTTTGGAGTTGGATGAAATTGTGAGTATAATCTTTCCTTCCATGTCTCTGTGATATATTTCTGTTTTATATTCATTCATTCATTCATTCATTTATCGTTCTTTTCATTTGGTTTTCGTTCAGACGTCGGAGAAGGAGATCATCAGCAGAGAGCAGGGAGACACTAAAGCCTCCGGGGCATCTGACGTAATCCTGTACAAGATCGATGTCCCAGCGAACCGCTACGACCTGCTGTGTCTGGAGGGACTGGTGCGGGGGCTGCAGGTCTTCAAGAACAAGTGAGAGATTTATGAATGAGTGAGAGATCTGTCTGCTTTATGAATGAGTGAGCGATCTGTCTGTGTTATGAAAGATGAGAGATCTATGTGTAGTTTATGAATGAGTGAGAGATTTATGTGTAGTTTATGAATGAGTGAGAGATCTAAGTGTAGTTTATGAATGAGTGAGAGATTTCTGTGTAGTTTATGAATGAGTGAGAGATCTGTTATGAATGAGTGAGAGGTCTGTCTGTGTTATGAATGAGTGAAAGGTCTCTGATTTATGAATGAGTGAGAGATCTGTCTGTGTTATGAATGAGTGAGAATGAGTGAAAGATCTGTCTGATTTATGAATGATGAGAGATCTGTCTGTTATGAATGAGTGAGAATGAGTGAAAGATCTGTCTGTTATGAATGAGAGATTTATGTGTAGTTTTTGAATGAGTGAGAGATCAATGTGTAGTTTATGAATGAGTGAGAGATCTGTCTGTGTTATGAATGAGAGATTTATGTGTAGTTTATGAATGAGTGAGAGATTTATGTGTAGTTTATGAATGAGTGAGAGATTTATGTGTAGTTTATGAATGAATGAGAGTTGCTGATGCAGGACGGTCTGAGGACAGTGATGATCCAGGACCTTTATTGTTTTAAATTTTATTTATGTGTGTCTTATGTTATGTGTCTCTTTTCTGTTGTTTGTGAATCTGCAACTTTCTAAAGTCCTTGAATGGAAGTTATTTTCTAAATCATGATGTAATGTAACTTTGGTGCGGTTCTGTGGCAGGTTGGAGGCTCCTCGATACAGACGCGTTGCTGCAGTGAAAGGACAGACCCAGAAACTCATCATCACTAAAGAGGTGATGTTTTTATGTAGTGTGTGTGTTTGCCTTTGGTTAATGATAATAATACATTGGTTTTATATTGGAATAATAATGTGTTTATTTTGATTAATTATCTTTGTTTGAGTTTGATTTTAACAAGCATGTAGTAAAGTAAATAAAATAAAAAAATAAAAATAAAAACATAATTAAAATAAATAGATCAAATAATCAAAGTGACACAGGATTCATGAGGTTCTGGGCTGTACTAACAGGTTTGGCTGGCATACATTGGCGCAGATGAAGTTGGCTGGATGATATAGATACTTTTTAGATCCCCGTAGGAGAAATTCATGTGTCCAGCAGCAGCAAAAATATAAATCTCTGGGTGGAGCAGGACAGGTCACAGCAGCAGAGGTGGAGTAGCCTCTGGGTGGAGCAGGACAGGTCACAGCAGCAGAGGTGGAGTAGCCTCTGGGTGGAGCAGGACAGGTCACAGCAGCAGAGGTGGAGTAGCCTCTGGGTGGAGCAGGACGGAGCACAAGGTGGAGTAGCCGCTTGATTCGGACCATTTTCTCTGTTCTCGTCCAAAGTAAAAAGCTAAATGGTTCATTAGCATTTTTCAAAAAGTTAGCATTCCTCCAGTGGATTTTCATCTGATACGCTTGGTTTGGACCATGAATCCTCTCTGCTCTGGTCTGGACCAGTGTAAAACCATGAATCCTCTGCTCTGGTCTGGACCAGTGTAAAACCATGAATCCTCTGCTCTGGTCTGGACCAGTGTAAAACCATGAATCCTCTCTGCTCTGGTCTGGACCAGTGGCCCAACCCTTCTGTGAACTTCTTGAAAAATGCATGGAATGAGAGTAACAGTGTTTTCGAGGTTAGCTTGGCACAGGCTACGTAACATGACACCTACGACATGCCTGATCTGGGAACGGCAAGTTTATTTGTATAACACAGTTCATACACAAGGCAGCAGGATCGAAACAATCACACAAGGCATTACAATAATAAATAATCACAGTACTTTAAAAGAAGTGAAGATTCAATCCTTCAGATGTTGCAGTTAAACAGAGCTGTGTTTAACCTGGATTTGAACATCGTCAGAGAAGAAGCCTGTCTCGCATTTTCAGGAAGACTTCTATATTTTTGCTGCATAAATCTGAAATGCTGCCTCCTCATGTTTAGTCCTGACTCTGGGACCAGCAGGAGGCCAGTCCCTGTGCTCCCCAGAGTCCCAGCAGGAGGCCAGTCCCTGTGCTCCCCAGAGTCCCAGCAGGAGGCCAGTCCCTGTGCTCCCCAGAGTCCCAGCAGGAGGCCAGTCCCTGTGCTCCCCAGAGTCCCAGCAGGAGGCCAGTCCCTGTGCTCCCCAGAGTCCCAGCAGGAGGCCAGTCCCTGTGCTCCCCAGAGTCCCAGCAGGAGGCCAGTCCCTGTGCTCCCCAGAGTCCCAGAATGATGTATTTTCTCTGAGTTTACGATTAGAAAGAAGTAAATCCACAGATCCTTCAGGGTCTGGTCTTGTTGTGGTTCTCTCTGATCGTAGAGAAATGTAACGTGACCAAGTCTCGTTCTTCCTCAGACGGCGCTGGTGCGACCTCACGCCGTCGCCGCCGTGTTGCGTGACATCACCTTCACTCAGGAGCGATACGACAGCTTCATCGAACTCCAGGAGAAACTGCACCAGAACATCTGCAGGTGACACACACTACTTCACAACTTAACTTCTCTATAAACAAAATTTATTTGTATGTGACAGAATGAGTCATTTTACAAGGAAATGCAAAGGACTTCACAAGGGTTAGGGTTAGTTCATTAAAAACGCGTATAGCACACACAATATACAGAAATACACACACATTGACATACCACAGGGACAGGAGTTGAAAATTAGCATTAGCTATACACTCTGTATGTGTCGCATCAGCTGCATTTTCATAATGTAACTATGTATGACTACATTGTCCCTGTCAAATAAATGAATAAATAAAATAAATAAATAAACACACACATACATACAGTACATATACATATATACAGTGTCTTGCGAAAGTATTCTTGAACCCTTGAACCTTTCAACATTTCGCCACATTTCAGGCTTCAAACATAAAGATATAATTTTTTTATTTTTTGTCATGAATCAACAACAAGTGGGACACAATCGTGAAGTGGAACGACATTTATTGGATAATTTGAACTTTTTTAACAAATAAAAAACTGAAAAGTGGGGCGTGCAATATTATTCGGCCCCTTTAATTTCAGTGCAGCAAACTCACTCCAGACTGATTAGAGATGCAGCCAAGAGGCCCATGATCACTCTGGATGAACTGCAGATAACTACAGCTGAGGTGGGAGAGTCTGTCCATAGGACAACAATCAGTCGTGCACTGCACAAATCTGGCCTTTATGGAAGAGTGGCAAGAAGAAAGCCATTTCTCAAAGATATCCATAAAAAGTCTTGTTTAAAGTTTGCCACAAGCCACCTGGGAGACACACCAAACATGTGGAAGAAGGTGCTCTGGTCAGATGAAACCAAAATCGAACTTTTTGGCCACAATGCAAAACGATATGTTTGGCGTAAAAGTAACACAGCTCATCACCCTGAACACACCATCCCCACTGTCAAACATGGTGGTGGCAGCATCATGGTTTGGGCCTGCTTTTCTTCAGCAGGGACAGGGAAGATGGCTAAAATTGATGGGAAGATGGATGGAGCCAAATACAGGACCATTCTGGAAGAAAACCTGTTGGAGTCTGCAAAAGACCTGAGACTGGGACGGAGATTTATCTTCCAACAGGACAATGATCCAAAACATAAAGCCAAATCTACAATGGAATGGTTCACACATAGACGTATCCAGGTGTTAGAATGGCCAAGTCAAAGTCCAGACCTGAATCCAATCGAGAATCTGTGGAAAGAGCTGAAGACTGCTGTTCACAAACGCTCTCCATCCAACCTCACTGAGCTCGAGCTGTTTTACAAGGAAGAATGGGCAAGAATTCCAGTCTCTCGATGTGCAAAACTGATAGAGACATACCCCAAGCGACTTGCAGCTGTAATTGCAGCAAAAGGTGGCGCTACAAAGTATTAGCGCAAGGGGGCCGAATAATATTGCACGCCCCACTTTTCAGTTTTTTATTTGTTAAAAAAGTTTAAATTATCCAATAAATTTCGTTCCACTTCACGATTGTGTCCCACTTGTTGTTGATTCTTGACAAAAAGTTTATTTTCAAATCTTTACGTTTGAAGCCTGAAATGTGGCGAAATGTTGAAAGGTTCAAGGGGGCCGAATACTTTCGCAAGGCACTGTATACACACATACATACATAGAGTACATATACATACACACACATAAACACATACAGACACAGACGCACACACACACATAAACGCATACACACACACTCTCTTTTGATATAACAGATAAATAGTACAATATAGAATCAGTTGAATGAAGTCAACATCTGGATTCTTGAGGTTCTGAGTTCTACAATGAGGTACAACTGGTCTATAATGGTGGAACTGAAGGTGGCTGGATGACACTGTTAGCTTGTGCTGAAGATCTCATTAGCCAGGCATAGGGCCACACACAAGGCCTAAATTTAGACACGCCTGCTTTAGACGTTACCATGAGGCCTCTCCTTAATGTCTGGTGTTTGATCTTGCAGGAAGAGAAGCCTGGTGGCCATTGGGACCCACGACCTGGACTCCATCTCGGGTCCGTTCACCTTCACGGCCAAAACTCCGGATCAGATCTGCTTCAGACCTTTGAACCAGAGAAAGGAATACACAGCCACAGAACTCATGAGCCTCTATAAGGTAAAGGCAGAGAGAGAGCAGAGAGAGAGCAGAGAGAGAGCAGAGAGAGAGAGCAGAGAGAGAGAGCAGAGAGAGAGCAGAGAGAGAGCAGAGAGAGACCCCCCCCCCCCCAGAGTCTGATTGTAATACTATGTTGTTGTATAACTTGTTTCTCACATGTGATTCAGATTATGAAGGTTATTAAACTACACACAAGTCACGAGGGCCACACTTAGCGATTGACGTTTTATCAAAGTTTGCATGCTCTGCTCTTTCCCTTTTTTCTTTCATTAGTTTATTTGAATAGGGACAGTCGACATCAATCAACATTATTGTAAATGTGCCAGTATTAGCATTAGCAGTACAGCTAGTTTCCAATTGCACTCCCAAAGGCAAGGAGTAAAATGCAGCAAAGAAACATAAAAAAAAAACTAAATGAAATAGACATGTCCAGTGAAGTTAAGATATTACAATAATTAGAAATGGTATTTAGAACATGTACAAGTGTAAACATATTACTACATGCAATGATAGTCCATTTTAATGTGATTCTCTCTGCGCTCTCTCTCTCTCTCTGGCCTGTCTCTGTTCTGTCTCTTTCTCTCTCTCGTCTCTCTCTCTCTGGTCTCTCTCTCTCTGGTCTCTATTCTCTCTGGTCTCTCTCTTTCTCTCTCTCTGGTCTCTTTCTCTGGTCTCTTTCTCTGGTCTCTTTGCGCTGTGACTTTAAAAGTTTGTTTCAACTCTCTGTTTTTGACACCCTCCACCCTTTCCTGACACGGGTCTAAAAACTCTCCAACCTTTCCCAGTGTTGTCCCTGGTCGCACACAGTGTAGGAAACGTCCAGAGACTGAACATTTGCATAAACCATTTGGTTTATGCAAATGCTCTTCCCGTCCGCCTGATACTTTCTTGTGTAACATTTCTTTGAACCTGAAACCAAAGTATCCTCACGTTTATGTTTAGGAACTCGTTTCTTTCATCTCTTCTTCTTCCATGACTTCAACGACTGTAAAGAACCACTTTTTGAGCTAATGCATGGATAAATATTGCTGTTCCTAATGAAGCTTGTCACATTACAGTATATACAAAAGCTCATCAACAAAGATTCTTTATTTTGCTGAAGTGAAAGATTTTATACTCTGTAAGTAAAGTTTATTTGTATAGCGCATTTCACAGACCAGGGTCACAAAGCACTTCACACATTAAAATACATGATACACATACAAGTCAGATTTAAAAACAAAATACAGAAAACACAGTTTACACAGGTCACAGAGGCGAGGAGAGAAGGCCTGTCTAAACAAATGCGTCTGAAGTTGGGACTTAAAATCATTGACAGACTATAACATGTGCAGAGACTGAGGAAGCCCATTCCAAAGGTGAGGAGCAACTGCCTGGAAGGATCTGTCTCCTGGTTTTAAAAGGGGGACCATCAACGGGTTGTGAGCGGGGGACCATCAACAGGTTCTGATTGGAGGACCTCAGGCTCCTGTTGGAGGGGGTGGATCAGGCCCTGGATGTATTCAGGTGCCTGACCATGAAGAGCCCTGAATGTCAACACTAGAATTTCAAAATTGATTCTGTGTGAGACAGGGAGCCAGTGTAAGGACTTCAAGATATGAGTAATGTGGCCTCTCCTGTGGGTGCTCTCTCCTGTGGGTGCTCTCTCCTGTGGGTGCTCTCTCCTGTGGGTGCTCTCTCCTGTGGGTGCGGGTCAAAAGCCTCGCAGCAGAATTTTGAACAATTTGTAAACGAGCCAGATTTTACTTGGGGTCTTAATCCTAATCTTTATTGTCCAAATAGACCATTCATATATAATCTCTGTGGTATCAAAATGGAAATGGAGCAGGACTGTCCAGACTCCACCCATTTCCTCAGGTGAGTCCAGTGTTAACCTGTAGACCTGAGGAAATGGGTGGAGTCTGCTCTGCTCCTACTTTGTGCTACTACTCTGGTCTGGTACATTTCTCGATTGTGAGATCAATAAAGTCTGTCTTATCTGAAATCTTATCTTTGGTTGGTATCTAAATTTACAGCCGAACAGCTCTTTGAGAACCGCTTTTGAAAATGTAGAACACACTGTATTCATGTGAGTAGATAACTTTTACTGGAATTGATTTGATTTCTCCTCTCCAAACTTTACCTGTGGAGTAGAAACATCAGTAGGAACCTGGGCTTTCAGCGGACGCCATTGTGTGATTCTCCCACAAACACTTTGGTTTTGTTTTACGACGGCCTCTCCTCCCATGTCACCAGAATGATTGACAATTAGAAGGACCAATAGGATCCACCCGGAAAAAGAAACCCCTCCTACATATGTCTCTCTCTTTCCTTTCAGACCGACAGCCACCTACGACACTATCTGCACATCATCGAAGACAAACCTCTGTATCCAGTGATCTACGACAGCAACGGCACCGTGCTCTCCATGCCCCCCATCATCAACGGTCTGCACCCCCCACACCCTCTCATTCTACTAAAGAAAAACAATTGTTTTTCTAATCATTACATCATTACTATACAGAACTGCATTCAGCTTCTCTACTTTACTCTACTAGGCTCTACTCTGCTCGACTACTCTACTCGGCTCTACTCTACTAGGCTCTACTCTACTCTACTAGGCTCTACTCTACTCTACTCTACTAGGCTCTACTCTACTCTACTCTACTCTACTAGGCTCTACTCTACTCTACTCTACTCTCTAATCAATACGTCATTACTTTACATAACTACTCAGGTTAAAGCAGAATCATGGCATATTGTTTTTTGGAAATGCAAAGTAGACTATTTACTTTGTCATTTCCTGTTTTAGAATGTGAACTCATATCTTCAGTAGAACGTTTTATAACCAGTTTGGCATATGCTCTATCCCTAAGCTACCACCAGGGGGAGATGTTGACTAAGTTTTGTTTTTTGTCTAAATTTGAAAATAATAATAATAATGCATCGGTTTTATATAGCGCTTTTTTGGACACTCAAAGACGCTTCACATGTGTCATTATTCATTCACTCCATACACGGTGGTGATAAGCTACTACTGTAGCCACAGCTGCCCTGGGGCACACTGACAGAAGCGAGGCAACCAGTCTGTGCCATCGGCCCCTCCGACCACCACCAACCATTCACACACACACCAGACTCATTCTAGGCAATGGGGGTGAAGTGTCTTGCCTATAGACACAACGGCAGTTTGGCACTTTACAGCCGCAGCCGCCCCACTGTGGCTGGTGTTCCCAGAGGTTAAGTGTCTTGCCAAGGACACAACGACAGTAGTCAGTGGGAGTCGATGGTGAAAGTCTTGAGCGGGGCTTGAACCCACGACCTTCTGGCTCAAAGGCCAACGCTCTACCAACTGAGCTACTGCCGCCTTACTATGACTGGCTGCAAACACATAATTGTGTAAAAAACAGTTATTTTTATATATATGAGGACCTTCTGGGAGTAACATGTGACCCCGCCCCTTCTGCCTAAAAGCTCCTGTCTCAAACTTCTTTTAATGAACTTGATTTGAACTTTTGTCTTTGAGCCGTGTCTCACGTCTGCTCTTCTTCAGGAGACCACTCAAAAATCAGCCTCAAAACCAAAAACGTCTTCATCGAATGCACAGCCACCGACGTGACCAAGGTATTCAACTAAAACTGTAACAATGTAACTGAATTCTTCAAATAGTTAGACAGTAAAATCACAGTAAACAATTCAATTAGAAAGTAGGTTTTTTGTTTTTATTCCATCACTAGGCCAAGATCGTTTTGGACATGATGGTGACGATGTTCAGCGAATACTGCTCCCAGCCTTTCACGTAAGATCCACGTTCGAATCTGAAGTTGTGTTTATTTATGTAGCACATTTCACAGATCAGGGCCACACATTATTGGTTAAAGTTTGTCAGTAACTTTCCAAACTGTGGAGAGAGGGAATTGATTTGAATAGAAGCACCAAAACGTCATCTACTTATATCCAGAGCATTTTGTCATTTCATATGATGTCTTTTAATATAGTTTTAGTCAATTTCATAATTTCACTGACTAAAAAACTATCTTGCTATTCATTCGATGAAAAGAAAAAAAAAGGCCTCAAGTTCAGCAAAATGTGTCTTAATTTGAGCAGTTTCTGACTGAGCCTTAAAACTAGATTCCCCAACGGCACAAATGGCAAAATGATCTTGTTTTTAAAAAGATAGATATTTTTCCTTTTGAATGAGAAAATTAAAAAACAATCGATTCAAGCAACTATTACCTCATACTTCATTTTTTTTGCAGTGTAGTGTTAGTAAATAGTATTAAGCTTCCTGAACCTTGCATATCGAGATTTGTGTTCTTTCTAATGTAGCAGCCTGTGACAAACTGCATCGGTACATAATAATTTAATCTTGAATCTTAATGTGTGATTTGTTATGTTTCAGGGTGGAGGAGGCAGAAGTTGTTTACCCCGATGGAAAAACTTGCCTTTACCCTGTGAGTTTATAAATGTGAATGTTTTTTATTAGAATTCAAAAACGTCACTTATTCTGATGTTTGTACGTTCGCAGGAGCTGAGCTACAGGACGGAGACGGTGTCCAGTGATTTTATAAACCGCAAAGTGGGAATCAAGTGAGTGATTCCAGCTCCCTCAACCTTTTTGACCAGACACGCATGCAGCAACCAATCAGAGAGCAGCACAGTGGTCACATGGTCACAAGCCGGACAAAACGGGAAGATACATACACTCAAAAACAGATAAAACAAGAGCTAAAACAAGAGCTAAAGCAGGGACTGGAGGTGGGACTGGAGGTGGGACTGGAGGTGGGACTGGAGGTGGGACTGGAGGTGGGACAGGAGCCGGGACAGGAGCCGGGACAGGAGCCGGGACAGGAGCCGGGACAGGAGCCGGGACAGGAGCCGGGACAGGCGCAGGGACAGGCGCAGGGACAGGAGCCGGGACAGGAGCCGGGACAGGAGCCGGGACAGGAGCCGGGACAGGCGCAGGGACAGGCGCAGGGACAGGCGCAGGGACAGGCGCAGGGACAGGCGCAGGGACAGGAGCCGGGACAGGCGCAGGGACTGGAGCCGGGACAGGAGCCGGGACAGGAGCCGGGACAGGAGCCGGGACAGGAGCCGGGACAGGAGCCGGGACAGGAGCCGGGACAGGCGCAGGGACAGGCGCAGGGACAGGCGCAGGGACAGGAGCCGGGACAGGAGCCGGGACAGGGCAGGGACAGGCGCAGGGACAGGCGCAGGGACAGGCGCAGGGACAGGCGCAGGGACAGGCGCAGGGACAGGCGCAGGGACAGGCGCAGGGACAGGCGCAGGGACAGGCGCAGGGACAGGAGCCGGGGACAGGCGCAGGGACTGGAGCCGGGACAGGAGCCGGGACAGGAGCCGGGACAGGAGCCGGGACAGGAGCCGGGACAGGAGCCGGGACAGGAGCCGGGACAGGAGCAGGGACAGGAGCCGGGACAGGAGCCGGGACAGGAGCCGGGACAGGAGCCGGGACAGGCGCAGGGACAGGCGCAGGGGCAGGCGCAGGAGCAGGGACAGGCGCAGGGACAGGCGCAGGGACAGGGACAGGCGCAGGGACAGGCGCAGGGACAGGCGCAGGGACAGGAGCAGGGACAGGAGCAGGGACAGGAGCAGGGACAGGAGCAGGGACAGGAGCAGGGACAGGAGCAGGGACAGGAGCAGGGACAGGAGCAGGGACAGGAGCAGGGACAGGAGCAGGAGCAGGGACAGGAGCAGGGACAGGAGCAGGGACAGGAGCAGGGACAGGAGCAGGGACAGGAGCAGGACTAAAGCCACAATGTTTTAAGTCAGACTTATTAGTGGTCCAGAGGGGTGAGACTGGTTTGGGAGCATCACCAAATAGTAAATTTTGTAGGTCAGTGGAGACTAGAGGAGACTAGAGGAGACTAGAGGAGACTAGAGGAGACTAGAGGAGACTAGAGGAGACTAGAGGAGACTAGAGGAGACTAGAGGAGACTAGAGGAGACTAGAGGAGACTAGAGGAGACTGGCCATAGTCCATATATTGATCATATTCTGTCTCTGTCAGTGAGTCGACAGAGACGATCGCTTCGCTGCTGACCCGCATGTGCCTGAAGTCCAGAGCCACGGGACACGGAGACGAGATGGAGGTGGAGATCCCGCCCACTCGCTCTGATGTCATCCACGCCTGTGACATCATGGAGGACGCCGCCATCGCCTACGGCTTCAACAACATCGTTCGCACCACGCCGCGGACCTACACCGTCGCTAACCAGGTACAGCGGTTACATCTGTGAATTCAGCTCAGATTATTAGATAGATACATACATACATGCATGCATGCATACTGTACATACATACATAGATACATAGATACAATCATTCATTCATTCATTCATTGTAGATACAGTGCCTTGCGAAAGTATTCGGCCCCCTTGAACCTTTCAACATTTCGCCACATTTCAGGCTTCAAACATAAAGATATAAAAACCTAATTTTTTGTCAAGAATCAACAACAAGTGGGACACAATCGTGAAGTGGAACAAAATCTATTGGAGGAATTTAAACTTTTTTAACAAATAAAAAACTGAAAAGTGGGGCGTGCATTATTATTCGGCCCCCTTGCGCTAATACTTTGTAGCGCCACCTTTTGCTGCAATTACAGCTGCAAGTCGCTTGGGGTATGTCTCTATCAGTTTTGCACATCGAGAGACTTGAATTCTTGCCCACAGCTGGAGCTCAGTGAGGTTGGATGGAGAGCGTTTGTGAACAGCAGTCTTCAGCTCTTTCCACAGATTCTCGATTGGATTAGGGATGTAAAAAACTATGAATTTTCATGACCGACCACCGAGCCTCATTAACCGGTTGAAACCGGTTAACGGCGTAGTTTAAAATAGTCCACGTTCTTTGAAATAACAGCCATTTCGAGCCGCGTACTTTTCATAAGTGCAGCTGAGCGTTCTACTGGATCAGAGCCGAGACAGCGGCGCCCAAACCCGCAACAGCTCTGGCACCTTTGCGCACAGAGAACTGCTTTTTTAATCTTCCCATTCTGCTGTGCTGCGGGTTAATACCAAAACTTTCTAGCAGCAAACGACGGCTCGTTCACATGGTCAGAGCAGCGAGTGACGAGCCGCCTCTCACAGGTCTTCACAAAAGTTTAAATACAAGTGATGTGTGTGGAGCTGATCCCGAGGACCATAAACACAAACATGTTCCATGTGGTTTGACTGGAGCCGCGTATTTGCGCGAATCCTTTGGGCTCCGTGACACAGAGGAGCGCGACAGACCGGTATGTGTGTGTGTGTGTGTATGTGTGTGTGTATGTATATGTGTGTGTGTGTGTAAATATAAGCTCCAATGTAGTTCTGACCCGCGCCAGTGTGCAACTTTGACGGTAACAGAGGGGAGAGATGATGCGTGTGGATGTTACGTATGGAGCGGGGGAAAGTGTGTGTGTGTGTGTGTGTGTGTGTGTGTGTGCATATGTGGCTCGTGCGGCGTGAGAGTCGTCCCGGAGTTTATAATACATGGGCGCACACAGCTAGATACAGACCCGCTCGTCACACTGTGCAAATAGGGTTTAAAATAGCGTTATTAAGAGACCTCCCCTCTCCCCTTTTTCTCTTTTTTTAACCGACAGCTTTGACCGGTTAACGCTGTGACGGTCAACCACCGGTTAAACGGTCGCCGATTTACATCCCTAGATTGGATTCAGGTCTGGACTTTGACTTGGCCATTCTAACACCTGGATACGTCTATTTGTGAACCATTCCATTGTAGATTTGGCTTTATGTTTTGGATCATTGTCCTGTTGGAAGATAAATCTCCGTCCCAGTCTCAGGTCTTTTGCAGACTCCAACAGGTTTTCTTCCAGAATGGTCCTGTATTTGGCTCCATCCATCTTCCCATCAATTTTAGCCATCTTCCCTGTCCCTGCTGAAGAAAAGCAGGCCCAAAGCATGATGCTGCCACCACCATGTTTGACAGTGGGGATGGTGTGTTCAGGGTGATGAGCTGTGTTGCTTTTACGCCAAATACATCGTTTTGCATTGTGGCCAAAAAGTTCGATTTTGGTTTCATCTGACCAGAGCACCTTCTTCCACATGTTTGGTGTGTCTCCCAGGTGGCTTGTGGCAAACTTTAAACGAGACTTTTTATGGATATCTTTGAGAAATGGCTTTCTTCTTGCCACTCTTCCATAAAGGCCAGATTTGTGCAGTGCACGACTGATTGTTGTCCTATGGACAGACTCTCCCACCTCAGCTGTAGTCATCTGCAGTTCATCCAGAGTGATCATGGGCCTCTTGGCTGCATCTCTGGTCAGTCTTCTCCTTGTTTGAGATGAAAGTTTGGAGGGACGGCCGGGTCTTGGTAGATTTGCAGTGGTCTGATACTCCTTCCATTTCAATATAACTGCTTGCACAGTGCTCCTTGAGATGTTTAAAGCTTGGGAAATCTTTTTGTATCCAAATCCGGCTTTACACTTCTCCACAACAGTATCTCGGACCTGCCTGGTGTGTTCCTTTGTCTTCATGGTTCTCTCTGCGCTTTAAACAGAACCCTGAGACTATCAAAGAGCAGGTGCATTTATACGGAGACTTGATTACACACAGGTGCATTCTATTTATCATCATCAGTCATTTAGGACAACATTGGATCATTCAAAGATCCTCACTGAACTTCTGGACTGAGTTTGCTGCACTGAAAGTAAAGGGGCCAAATAATATTGCACGCCCCACTTTTCAGTTTTTTATTTGTTAAAAAAGTTTAAATTATCCAATAAATTTTGTTCCACTTCACGATTGTGTCCCACTTGTTGTTGATTCATGACAAAAAATTAAAATTTTATATCTTTATGTTTGAAGCCTGAAATGTGGCGAAATGTTGAAAGGTATACTTCCTGCCGAATACTTTCACAAGGCACTGTATGTAGAATCTAGGGCAATTATTGTTGCTTGATTGTATAGTCATGTTTATGTATAAGTGTTTATACTGTAAGCACAGAAGGCAACATGTATATAAAGTCATGTAAACTAAGGAATGTAAATATTATAAATACTGACTGTATGATTGTAAAATATCTCCTCGAATGAATAAAAATCAATCAATACATAGACAAATTATTACTACTATTGATCTCTGTAGGAGAACTTCAGGTGTCCAGCTGCAGAAACACGTCCATCCATAAAATAATACATAATTCTAAAAGTTACTATCAATAGTAATGCAACAGCAGTTTAGATCACAGCAGCGGAGGTAGTGTAGCCGCAACTAATATCTGAGCTTTACTCACTCAAACACGGCTCCACGGCTTGTTACGACTTGTGTGTAGTTTGGTACCAAGGAGAAGGGTTATATTGGGAATAATCTAGCATCAATAATAATTAGATGATTAACTCCTGTGTGTTTTTGGTTCACAGTTTCCAATCAACAAACTGACAGAGCTGTTGAGACAAGACCTGGCTGCAGCTGGATTCACCGAAGCCCTCAACTTCGCTCTGGTGAGAAATTATTTTACTGTTTCTTTAGTCCAGGAGTAAATGATCTCTCAAAATCATAAATCTTAAAATAAAAATTGTAGTAACGAGACTTCCATACGTCACTTTCAAAGCTCAAAGCGGTGTTTTGTAGCAGGACTGGGCGATTTTCAGTTGCAGTTTGCGTCCAGAAATGATGTCCAAGAACAAATATAATATCAGTGGTTCCTTGCCGATGCAGGAGGGACTGAGGACAGCGATGATCGGGGACATTTATGGACATTTGATAACATTTCTGGGCAGTGGTCAACCCTCTCCCTGTGGACTAATGGCTCCTATGTGTTTGTTATTAGCGCATTTCCTGTGTGATAGAAGATTTGCCATGATCCATAGATACATATACAGTAGATACATAGATAGATAGATAGATAGTAGAGCTGCAACTAACGATTATTTTGTAATCGATTAATCTATCGATTATTTTTACGATTAATCGAGTAATCGCTTGGCTGTGAATTGTGTAGAAAAAAAATATTTTTTCATCACAAAAAGCTAAAGTGGCAACACTCGAGGACGTATTGATGGCGTAAACTTAAAGTAATTGTTTGTAACAGGCTCTTTGTGCTAATTCTGCTCTGATTGGATGATACAGACAGATATTCATGAAATTATAAAAACAAAGTCGGTTTTAATCAAAAATACTACATTTTCATGTCATTTTTGCTCTGTTTGAGTCCGTGTGAACCAGAAAACGTTGTCGACTATTTCAATAATCGATTAGTTGTCGATTAATCGATTAGTTGTTTCAGCCCTAATAGATAGATGTAAAAATACATACATACATATTAGGGCTGGGCGATATAAACGGTATAAGCGGTATGCAATATAAATTTGGCCCACGGTAGAGATTTTTGTTATACCGGCATATTGCAATAGGTCCTTATGTCATCAAATTGCGCAGGCTCTGACGCCAGCAGAAGGCACCAAAACAAACCGGCATTCAGCAGCATTAGCCTAGCACTATTAGCCTAGCAGACACCACTGGAAACAACGATCAACAGCACGGCATTAACACAGTGTTTCTGTCTATGTATTATTGTCACAGCGGCCCCAGCAGAGATAAATACCAGTGGGGGAGGGTCCCAGCTCAAAAGTGGCCAAAATGACGTGCGCTGACATGCTTGCAATACCACCCCGGGCCGATGGGGGTGGACCCAGAAGTAGAATTAGCCAATGCTAACATATAGCATTGGCAGACCTCTCAGAAACGTCTTTACAGGATGGACCAAAAGTTGGCTCTTGGCCCAAAGCTCCGTTCCACATGTGTGTCAATGCTGAGGGGGGTGGATTTTTTTGGTCCACTCTAGTTTACTTGCTGTGGATTTTTTAAGTCTCTCGTTCAAATGAATGGAGTCGCGCCGACTGACGCATGCGCAAGTGCGTTTTTTCACAATTTTCTTGTGGGCGGGACCACTCGCGGCCATTTTGGATTGCTCCAGTAGAGCCCATTTTTTGGCCCATTAGTTAGAACGGCAAAGATAGGCGTGACTCTGTCCGTTAATATATACAGTCTATGGTACATACACACACAGTAATCACAGTTTAAGCGTCTACCTTTGGCCAATCAGTATCAAAGGGACGTAGGCTCGAAGCGCCAGTGTGAACCAAAATAGATCCATGCGTGTGCCGTGTCCGCAGCATCACAGCAGAAGTTTGGGAAAGTTAGCGTCAGATTCAGACCTCCGCGGTCAATATCTCACGAAAGCTACTTTGTTAAACAAAATTAATTGTGCCAAAATGATCATTTACATCAATTGTTCAAATCCAATGCGCTGTTTTAATGAACATAAATCCATTGAATCATCCAGTTCACTGCAAGCGCAGAGAAAAGCGCTCAGGAAGCGTCAACAAATGGCAAGACCAGCTTTGTAAACGAACAATAGCTTTTACTGAAGTCATGTACCTGCACAAAACTCTCAGACACTATAAATAATGACCATGTCTAACTCCTACAGACTTTGATTTCAACATTTGTGAGTTTTTTATATTTTAAATGAATGCACATGTTTTTTTTTTTAAAAATTGATTTTACAGTGAATGGTATTTACTGTAACATAAATAATGTATGTTACAACATTTGTCTCTTTATTCGTCTCACAACTGATTTTCTAACTCAAAAAATATATATATTAGATTCTAATATATAAATAAGTAACAATCTTGACTATTTTATGCAAGAACCTGCTAGACCTATATTGAAATTCACACACCAAATTATACCGTAATATGAATTTTAGGCCATATCGCCCACCCCTAATACATATAGATAGATTCATCTCACTCTGTTTCTTCCTCTGTAGTGTTCTCAAGAAGATATCGCAGACAAACTGGGAAAGAAGATCGAAGACACGAAAGCCGTCCATATTTCCAACCCCAAAACTGCAGAGTTCCAGGTATTTATTGAGTCTATTTTACGCTAAGTACACCAGAAGATCATAGCATCACTTTCTCCTATTTTGGAGGCTACATATGCATTAGCACCATTCGTCCACTAGAGGGCGGGATGCTTCCTCTGTATATTCTCACTGTTTGGGCTCTCCAGCAGTTATTCCCCGTCTGTTCTGCAGGTGGCGCGCACTACATTGCTGGCAGGGCTGCTGAAAACCATCGCGGCGAACAGGAAGATGCCGCTGCCTCTGAAGCTGTTCGAGATCTCTGACGTGGTTCTGAAAGATGCCACAAAAGGTGGGAGGAGATGAGTCAGTGATCAGAGAGAAGCTGCCTTTTGTAATCGGGGGATGGTGATGATGTGGCCTTTATCACAAGATTCTACACTACATCTTTACTAACTATCACAGCTTCTCATGGAGTTTAGAGCAGGCTAGTTTTCAATGGCCCTTAAAATGATTGTGAATTATTATTATTATGATTATTATTAACTTGCAGCATTGATGGTTATGGGCGACCAAGGCATGTCATACATAGATTTTATTTTAAAATCTAAACTCAACATATTAAAAGGTAAAGTTGAACACAACAAGTTTTATATTTAAATTAACTATATTTTTGGTCCACTTTTGGTAAAATCTAAATTATATAAACATTTTGTTTTCAGAAAAATGTCAAAATGCCTTCACAATGTAACATTTATAACAGAAGAGGAAAAGCTGTTCCTATTTTTGTGTTCTGCCCCGGCCAAGATGAGTTTGACGGCTGTGCTTAAGAGCAAAATACAAGATTTTAATACTTAAAATCATATGAATTCAGGTGTTGTTCGAAATATACATTTGTAGACGCAAGAGTAAAATACTACTATATTCCAGTGAAATTTTTTTTTTCCAGACTACAAGCTGCACCTGATTATAAGCCGCACCTGTCCCACATTGTTATATTTATTAATGTAGCTCAAACACGGTCATCATGTCTTCTGTATAATAAGTAATAAGAGTAAGGGTAGGAAGTGAGTCACTGACTGTTTTTAATTCTCCAGTGTGAAGCAGAAATGTATGGAGCGACATGTCTTTTCACTTTTTGTCGTACAAAGAACCAAAAAACGATTTATTATGAGATATTTACACAAACCTTACTGTTTAATTGGACCTCTGTGAACTACTCATCACTTTGGTTGTCTGACTGCCACAGAATAATAAAAAAATAAAATTAAGCCGCACCTTACTATAAACCACAGCCGTTAAAAAGTCGCTGTTTATAGTCCAGAATTTACTGTATTTTGTTGTTATGTATAAAGTCTATATTTAGCATAATAAAGAAGCAATAGATGAGCAGTAAATGTATAGTTGTATGTTTACCTCTGTACATGTTGGCAGGGTCTGGTACACAGTAAAGTGACCGTGAACACATGGTTCCATATTGCACATTGGCAGAACAGTGCCCCCTAGTGGCTGGTCGTGACCATGTTATCGGTCAAACCACACTTTTGACTCCCATACTCTCAACAATGTGTCACTGGTGTCAGATAAAGGCTGAAGAAAAATAACCTTTTTATGCAGATGTGGGAGCGAGGAACTGCCGGCGTTTCTCTGCAGTGCATTATGGGAAGAGTCCTGGTTTTGAGGTGATCCACGGACTCCTGGACCGGACCATGCAGCTGCTGGAGTTCAAACCAGGCCCAGAAGGCTACCACATCCAGGCTGCAGACGGTGAGCACCAGGCACTCATACTTCTTAATACTGCTACTACAACTACTGCTACTGCTGATACTGCTGCTGCTACTGCTACTGCTGCTGCTGCTGCTGATACTGCTGATACTGCTGCTGCTACTGCTACTTCTGCTACTACTGCTACTACTGCTGCTACTGCTACCACTACTACTACTACTGCTGCTACTGCTACTTTTGCTACTACTGCTATGGCTACTACTGCTACTGGTACTACTACTACGACTAGGGTTGGGCGATATTTTTTTTTGTACCGGTATACCGGTATAAGTAAATTAAATGATAAGAAAATGCCTTATACCGGTGAAAACGATCATTTAACACTGAAAACGGCGAGCAGAAGACACGTTTGTGTGCGGCGCACTTTGATGATGCATCTGCGCGGCACGTGTAGCAGGGCTCGAGACTAACATAGTCCCGTCGTCCCGGGGACGGGAAAAAAAATGCACGGGACGAGATGAAATTCTCCCCGGGACGGTCCCGGGACGGAAAGCCTTTAACCAATTTGTATTTGTAAAATAGGCAATATATTTATGTAAGCGAGTGCTAATGTTCCATATTAAAGAGAGAGAGCTCCCGCTCAGGGAATTCTGTTCTGCTCTTATTTGACGCGGAATCATGGGCAAACATTTTCCCGCTTCTCCGTTCTCTGCGCGGACCCAGTTTGACCACGTAGCAGGTGCATGCACCTGCACAGTTGGCACCCTGTCCATAGAGAAGGAGCGGTAAAGGTGCAATCCAGAATGCTGCGGTGGTTGTCGCTGCCAAAAGACAGGAACGTTGTCGCAGGCTCTTCGGAAGCGCAATCCAACCAGCCTCCACCAAACACTTTAAAGGTAAGATAATTTAGCATTACAGCGAAGAGTTGACTGCTAACGCTAACACTGCAGTTTGATAGACAAGTTAGCTTTATAAAATACACATTGGATTAATGGGAAATATGCAAAACACATACATTTGAGGCCTTATAAGGAAACGTTATTTCAAATGAATGGGTTGCTCAACTAATAGAAATATTCAACTGTCTTCTTATTGCATTTGTTACCCCAACGAATGCTAACACTAAATAATACGGACATTAGCTATATCTATTATGGCACAGATTTTGCTAATGTCCGTATTATTTAGCGTTAGCATAAAAAAACAGAAATCAACAGCGGGTCAGAGGCCTTTTGTGGCCTTGGTGCGCGCTGCCTGCGACCCACCTCGGCCCTGTTAATCCATAATTGATGAACAAATCATTACGTGACCTACTAGATCATCTGTCTGTCTAAGCCTCGTGTTTTAATACAACACATTCTAGCATTAATAATGTCCGTGCATTATCTGGCTCTGTGCTGTACGTGCCATTAGAGGTCTACTGGTGGACAGGCGTTACAGACACATGTCTTCAGAAGTATTGTGGCAGCGAGTACTGCAGGGTGCGGTTGGTCGAGAGGGGCAGTTTAAACACATGCAAGTCATTGCAGAAATCGCACTGGTCTTCCCCATGTCGTCGTCCTGCTGCGAGCGTGGCTTTTCTGCCATGAAACGGAAACCCTAAGTCGCAATATTGCGACAAGCAACATTGCTCACTTAAACAGGCTGTATCTAAAAATGTGGTGCAGAATCTTGTTAATACTTTTCACCAGGGGTTAGTGGACATGTGTGCCTGTAATATGAGCAACATTTGTGGGTGTGGTTATATTGAAAGTTTTTGAGTAAATTGAGTTCGTAAAACACCTGCGGCGCAGCGGCGCGGAGGCGAAGCAGCAGCGGTAGAGCTGAGAGGAGCGAGAGCAGAGCAGAGGGAGAGAGTGTTTTTTATTTTACTCACGAGGTCTTCAGTACCAGAGAAGTACTTGGTCTGGTACTGGCTCACTCAGATTCAAAGAAGGAAGACACACAGGTGTCCAGTGAAGCAGACACGGACATTATTGGTGACGGGGAGACCGCGCTCCATAGTCCACAATCAGCCCCTGTGCAGCGGCTGCTTGTCCTCCGTGTGGCCGCGGTAGAAGCATTCTGTGAACGCCAAGCAGGGGCCGTGGTGGAGGGGACAGGGGGATCATAACACCGGGCATGTGGGAGAAAGTAGTGGGGGTAGACATCCACGGGGAACACGGGAGACGCGGGAGAGCCGCGGGAAAAAAACACATCGCTAATTGCGTTCACTGCCTTTACCAGCAGCGATGATGAGGATGAAGACAGTTCTTGAGAGAAAATAATCCACAAAAGTGGATCAGAAGCGTTGAAGAGCCTGTTGTATGTTGTTGAGACGATCTGACAAGTTCTGAGCCCATTCATTTCATCTCTCTGTTTCTAAACGGTAAATCCTGGAGCCTCATTTCCACTGAGAAAAATAGTAAGCCCACTACTTCTCTGAAAGGGAAATATTGAAACCAATCTCAAGATTTCATGACTGTAAACTATAAAGAGTGCTGTCTTGATCACTGAAGGTCTTTGAAAATAATACAATTCCATATGGCCGCGAACCAGTGCTAAAACATTATCTATAATCTGGATCAGGGAATTTATTTCTATCCCAAATTCATTTCATACTAAAGATATTTCACATTGACTGTTTATAGTATTCCCTGATCTCAAATAACTCCCAAGCTACAGCTTTTTGAAGTCTTTATACAATAATTAACATTTTCCAAAATGGCCGCCACCTTGATGACGTCACGATATGCAAATTAGATGACGAATCAACTTCCATCCCAAAGTTTGGTTCAAACTGAAGATATTTCTAATTTACAGTATGCCTTTATCTCAAACCATTTTAAAGTTATAGCCTTTTGAAATCTTGAAATCAAAATTGTATATTTTCTTGAAAAAACTCTGGCGCCTAAAGGGTTAAATCAGATTGGAGGTCATGCTTGACCAATGAAATGCTCAACTCACTGCTTCAGATTTCCATCCATGGCCCTCCTCCTGATGAGTACGATTCCGCAAAAGCCGTGACAGCATGGTGGAGGGGCAGTTACAGGGCACGAAGGCCCACATTTGCAGATGATAATCATAAGTAGAAAGAAATGTTTTGCTTTTTTGTAGCTTTAATCAGCTTCTTCCACTAGTTATACGCAGTCTTTGTGCCGGTTGGGCAGTTCTATTTTTTTGTATGAAATGTTAATGTTTTTACATTAAAGGGACTATACAGAGTGGAAAGTCATGCACAAGCTTAATGTAGAAGATTTGACCTGAGGTGGCAGTCGTGAGTATAAAATGGCCGACTTGCATCTAGTTCCTTTAACATTAACAAGTGTTTTACATTATTTAGTTGATGATGTGAGTCTGTGCGAATTGAATCTGTTTCTGTAGTTTTGGCCTCTGATTTAAGTGGGTCTGCCTGCACAATTTGTATTTATTGTTTAAGAATGTTTTACCAATAAATTGCATTATTGTGAAATTAGTCATTTATTTACACATTATATTGTGTAAAACAATGATAAAAATACTTTTATAATAAATGTATAATTAAAAAAATGTATTAGAAAATACATATTAAATTCGGGACGGTTCACATCCATTTCGGGACGATGCCAAATGGTTTTCGGGACGGTGTCGGGACGGTCATGAAAAAAGTTAGTCTGGAGCCCTGACGTGTAGCAGAGCGGCGTGCAGGGACAACAACAACAGAGCAGAGAGCAAACATGGCTGAGGGCGGCGGTGAAGACCATGGTGAAGACATGCAGATTGTAGAAGACATTGTGCCAAAACGCGGAGCTACCTCAAACATATGGGAGAAGTTTGGGAACTAGATAAAAAGAAGCAATTGTGTGTAACTATCGACAGTGGATCTAATGTTGTGAAAGCAGCTGCCCTAAACAACTGGACTCGAGTGGCTTGCTTCGGACACTCGCTCTCTCTCTCTCTCTCTCTCTCTCTCTCTCATAGTGCCATTGGTAAGCTTTATTTACTGTTTACTGTCATTCATTTTACTTCATTGCATGTGTTTGTCTACATTGCAATATAATTACAAATAAGTTATAATTACATAATTATAGAAACGCAAAAGGATACAAAAAATATATACAGTATTTGATCATTTTGACTATTGGGATTAGGAAACATAAGCCAAAGTGATCAAATAATTATTTGATAATGCTACACTTTTTATATTACAAAGGACAAACTTTTATATATTTTACAAATTACAAATGTTCACCTTTATTACATGTTACCTGCAATTTTCAGTATGTACAAAACAGAATTCTCTACAATTCAGTTTTGTTAATACGTTTTATATACAATAGCTGTATTACACATTTTGCTGCCAATAAATCAGTAAATGCACTTTGAGGCAAGTGTGTTTAAAATTATCAGTGCTAAGTTTTTATAGCTTTTATATGAGGCTTTGTTAAAATTATCATATCGTCATATCGTGATACATACCAACAAAAATCGTGATACATGCTGAGGCCCATATCGCCCAACCCTAACTACGACTACTACTTTATATTGTATGGACACAATAGTTTGAGTGGAAAGACCAAATGCACTGCCTTTAGTGTTATAGCAAGACCATGCTTACCACTACTACTACTACTACTGCATTTGATAATTATCTACACATACTGTCCTGCATAATATCTTATACTTCTCACTTTCCTTAAAAAACAGGCTAAAAACAGACTAATAACAGAATATAACATAGTTGAATCTTCTCACTGCCTATTATTTATAATATCTCAATGCTTCAAAATTCTCTATTTTACTACTAAAACATGTACTTGTTGTAGTCCTAGTTTGCTAAAATGCTGCTAGACCACATCACTGTAACTTATCAAGTGTTTTGGCTGGACAGTAATAGTATTCTGGGTGTTAGCAATAGCATTTATTTTAGCATTCTCTGTCCTGGGAAGACTGGGGGAAAGAGAGGAGAAGCCAACCACCAGGCCTGCCGCAATATACTTAAGCTTAAATGATAAACATCTTAAGTCTGGATTTGACCATGAAAGAACAGATCCCTGCATTGAAACAAATGGAAGAGTCCTGTGCAGGGTTAAAGAGAGAGATTATGTTTAATCCAAACCAAAAGCACAAATGCCTCGTGTCCTATTAAACCATTGAAAACAAGCGAAGAAATGTGGCCTGGAAAACAAAAGGAGCTCAGAGAGACACAGAGGTTCTCATGCGAGCCACAAATCTACAGATAATGTCTCTGTCTCCTCTGATTCAGACCCAGTACCATAATCGGATCTGTCTGTAATGTCTGTGGAGTCAAACACAACACTTATATGTGGGGTTTGTTATTGGTTATTGTTCATGTGACATCACAGCGTTACACAGTTTTACATTGTGGTCTGACCTGGCAACTGTAGCCCTATTTCCACCAGCCCTACTCGGCTCTACTCTACTTGGCTCTACTCTACTCGGTCCTACTCTACACGGCTCTTCTCCACCTGGTTCCCATGGTGCTTTTAGTGTCCGGTACCATATTAACAAATTCCGTGGCTTCCAGCAGCTTTCACTGTCAGTTAGAACTCTTTAGTACCAGCTCAGCCTGGATTGATCCAGGACTGAGTAGAGTAAAGTAGAGTAAAGTAGAGTAAGGTAGAGTAAAGTAGAGTAAAGTAAGTAAAGTAGAGTAAGGTAGAGTAAGGTAGAGTAAGGTAGAGTAAGGTAGAGTAAGGTAGAGTAAGGTAGAGTAAGGTAGAGTAAGGTAGAGTAAGGTAGAGTAAGGTAGAGTAAGGTAGAGCAAGGTAGAGCAAGGTAGAGCAAGGTAGAGCAAGGTAGAGCAAGGTAGAGCAAGGTAGAGCAAGGTAGAGCAAGGTAGAGCAAGGTAGAGCAAGGTAGAGCAAGGTAGAGCAAGGTAGAGCAAGGTGGAGCTGAGTAGGCTGGGGTAGAGTAAGGGTGGAGGGTAGAGGGGAGGGTAGAGGGTAGGGAAGACTAGGGTTAGATGAAAAGGTAGAGGGTAGGGAAGACTAGGGTTAGATGAAAAGGTAGAGGGTAGGGAAGAGAGTAGGGTAATGTAGTGTAGGGCTAGTGCAAACAGGGCTTATACTAACTGTGTAGCTCTCTGTAATGCCTGAGCTAATCCCCTAGAAGCAAAATTGTTGGATTTGACTTTGAGGGAAAACAAAATACTCTACTCTACTCTACTCAGCAATTTCTTGTCCCTAATTTCCTTATTATCTCAATAACAATCGTCCAATGAAGTGTTGGTGGCAGTAGATCAATGGTTGAATAATTCAGCAATTTCTGGACAGTATTGTGTTTTTAGTGGACAGCTGATTTGCCCTGTATCCCCGGCTGTTTAAGAAGCAGCCGCCCCCCTTCGTCTCACTCCTCTCCCTCCTCTTCGTCACGTTCCAAGGTCACACTACTACAGAGAACACACTGCAGACTTTCACCAATCAATTAATTCTGGTATCGGCGAACGTGAAGCCAAAGTGTGGGAGGAGACAGAGGCCCACGGTCCGAAATAGAACTGAGAGAGGATGAGCTGATGTGGCTGAAAAGGAGCCAAGAAGGGTAAAGACGCCAGGAGCCACTGCGGTAGACCTGCGACGATGTAGGAAGACGAGGCAAGTTTATTTGTGTGGCACAGTTTATACACAAGGCAAGTTAAAGTGCATACACTGCATTTAAATCATAAATTAGCACAGTACATTAAAAAGAGTGAAGATTCAATCCCTCAGTTGCAGCGAAACATGGATTTGAACATAGTTTGAGAAGAAGCCTGTCTCACAATTTTAGGCAGACTGTTCCAGATTTAGCTGCATAAATCAAAAAGGCTGCCTCCCCGAGTTTAGTCCTGACTCTGGGACCAGCAGGAGGCCAGTCCCTGGGAAGGGTAGAGGTTTTTTTTGCTGGATATTGCCACAAAAGTTAGGACATTTAGTTATTGATGTTTGTAGAGGTGTGTGGACTTGGTTTTTTTGTTAGTGGCTCTCTGTGACTGTGTAGTTGTGATGCTCTTGTGCTACCCTCCGGTCAAAATGTCGCCACAGAGATTAAAAGTAGAAGAAAAATACCCTAAATTAGGTAAGTAAGTAGTAAGTAATCTTTATTTATATACCGCCTTTTCACTGCACATCGGAGTCTCAAAGCGGTTTACAATTGTTATTTTTGGGAGTGGGGGTCGCCAGTACAGGAGGCACATGCCAGACCTATTGTACATATTTTTAGTGGTAGGGGAAACCGGAGCACCCGGAGGAAACCTACGCAGACACGGGGAGAACATGCAAACTCCACTCAGAAAGGCCCTGGTCCAACCGGGATTCGAACCCAGGACGTTCTTGCTGAGAGGCGAGAGTGCTATCCACTCAGCCACCGTGCCGCCCACTAGGTCTAAAGGGTGTAAATTACCCAGGGCTGGTAAAGTGAGGAATAATCATGATAAAAATCAGTTGGGAAGAAAAACATTTTTAGGGTATTACTTATTCTCTGCGATGGGTAAATTTGACTTTGGGTGCTAAAAAACGAGGTGTGTAATGGGATTGTCGAAGGGACTACACTTCCTGTATGTATTTGTTTGTTTGTATGTTGTATGCACTAACCCTGCCTTATTGAGGTCTGGATCTGTAGCATTTTAAGTTGGATAAAGCAGTAAAAGAGAGACGGAGAGGGAGAGGGAGACAGAGAGGGAGACAGAGAGGGAGACAGAGAGGGAGACAGAGAGGGAGACAGAGAGGGAGACAGAGAGGGAGACAGAGAGGGAGACAGAGAGGGAGACAGAGAGGGAGACAGAGAGGGAGACAGAGAGGGAGACAGAGAGGGAGACAGAGAGGGAGACAGAGAGGGAGACAGAGAGGGAGACAGAGATGGAGACAGCTTGACCTTCTTTTGAGAGTTGCTGTGATGACTGTTCTTTTATACTTTCTCTGCCCAAGACGCCTCCTCCAGCTGCAGACTCTGGATCAGCTCTGGTCTAAACCCTCTCTCCTGGTCTCTCTCGCTCTCTTTCCTGGTCTCTTTCCCTCTTTCCTGGTCTCTTTCCCTCTCTCCTGGTCTCTCTCGCTCTCTCCTGGTCTCTCTCCCTCTCTCCTGGTCTCTCTCGCTCTCTCCTGGTCTCTCTCGCTCTCTCCTGGTCTCTCTCCCTCTCTCCTGGTCTCTCTCCCTCTCTCCTGGTCTCTCTCCCTCTCTCCTGGTCTCTCTCCCTCTCTCCTGGTCTCTCTCCCTCTCTCCTGGTCTCTCTCCCTCTCTCCTCTGCTGTTGTTGCTGTTGTTTCCACTCCCGCTCCATTAGCTCCAGATGTCGATGTGTCCTTAACCCCATTATGAGGTCAGGACCCAGGCTGAGAGCTCACCTGTGGCCCCTGGCTCGGTCCATCACGGAGAGTCCACTGAGACCAGAGTCCACTGAGACCAGAGGAAGTGAGTCCAGTCTAGTCTCTCTGAAAACAAGCTTACCTCATGGGAGATATTCAAATGTGAGAGTTTACTACTCTGCCGTGTGCTGGGCCCCGGGCAGCACAGAGCGGGACAGAAACAGACTGAACAAGCTGGTCAGGAGGGCCAGCTCCACTCTAGGCTGCTCCCTGGACTCTGTGGAGGAGGTGAGGGACAGGAGGTGCTAGCCAAAGCCACCTCCATCATGAACAATACCTCCCACCCACTGCACAGGACTGTAGAGGAGCTGAGGAGCTCCTTCAGTGGAAGACTGAGGCACCCTCAGTGTAGGAAGGAGCGCTACCGCAGGGCCTTTATCCCCACCGCTGTCAGACTATACAATAAGTCACTTTAAATGATCACTGTGTGAAAACCTACACTACTATTGACACTGTTTCCAATTGACACTTGTCACTTTTGTTGCACATAATTATTGTCACTTTATTGTACATATATATCCTGCATGTAACATGTTTGCACATTTCCTCCCTTTGCGCAATCTGAGTGTTCTATCCATGCCAAATGTGACATGTAAATTTCTCCTCTGTGAGATAAATAAAGCAAATCTTATCTTAAACAATACAGATGCTATCTATAGAACAATTCACTGGCTCATAATCCACTGTCAAGATTATTACATAGATAGAATTTCCCAAATGTACATGTTTTAGTGGTAGGGGTATTCGAAGCCTACGCAGTCATGGGAAGAACATGCAAACTCAGCCCAGAACGAAGTTAAATCTCTCTGTTCTCTCTCTGTCTCTCTCTTTCTCTGGTCTCTCTGTGGTCTCTCTCTCTGGTCTCTCTCTTTGGTCTCTCTCTCTGGTCTCTCGCCCTGATCTCTCTCTCTGGTCTCTCGCCCTGGTCTCTCTCTCTGGTCTCTCTCTGGTCTTTCTCTCTGGTCTCTCTCTGGTCTCTCCCTCCGGTCTCTCTCTCTCTGGTCTCTCTCCTCTGTCTCTCTCCCTTGCTCTCCATCTCCGCTCAGAAAAGCCCTGTTCCGACCAGGATTCAAACCTTGGAACTTCCTGCTGAGAAGCGAGAGGGCTAACCACTCAGCCATTGTGCTTCCCAAAGATATACTATCTATTCTAAAACTAATTAGTATATATTAATTAATATAATTTTAATTTAAACCAATCTGGTGGAGCCCATTGACCATCCACAATAGTGACATTTTTGACCAAATCCATCAACAAAATCCCATCTTATTTCTTACATTCTTACTCTTGTATAGTAGTCTAGTAACGTAAGTAAAGTCTAAAGTCTAGTTTCACTTTGACACATAACCAGAGATTGCAAAAACCCGTTGGATCCCACTTCTCTGCGTCCTTCGCCCTTTGCTCTTTGTGGAGATGTAACGATCGCAGAACACTTAAAAGACATATGCCGCTGTTTCACTTAACAACTGTGTCCAATGCGGGTCCCGAGCTCTGGACGCTGAGGTCACATGGTTCCTTTGTTCAGGGAGTGACCTGTTCCTGCTCTTTGGCACATCTGGGTCCAGAGCCTCCTCCAAATACTGCATTTATGTAAGATCCAAGATAGGGATTAGACCGGTTTCTTCTGCGCACCGGTATCACAGATAGAAGAATTGTTATGTGTTTGTTTGTTATATACACTAGGTTCTCCATATAGAGGCCTGGATCAGTGGCATTTAAAGTTGAATTAAGCAGAAAGGGAGAGAGAGAGACCCGGAGAGAGAGACCCGGAGAGAGAGACCCGGAGAGCGAGACCCGGAGAGCGAGACCCGGAGAGCGAGACCCGGAGAGCGAGACCCGGAGAGCGAGACCCGGAGAGCGAGACCCGGAGAGCGAGACCCGGAGAGCGAGACCCGGAGAGCGAGACCCGGAGAGCGAGACCCGGAGAGCGAGACCCGGAGAGCGAGACCCGGAGAGCGAGACCCGGAGAGCGAGACCCGGAGAGCGAGACCCACACAGGGAGACCCGGAGAGCGAGACCCACACAGGGAGACCCGGAGAGCGAGACCCACACAGGGACAGAGACAGACAGACTGACTGATAGAGACCCAGAGAGAGAGAGACTGACACAGAACGAGTGGGAGACCCAGAGAGGGAGAGACTGACAATATTTATTATATAATTATTAAGGCTTAAAATATATTCTAAGAGACCATATGCACTCGCCCCGCCTTGAATTTACGGCTCCAGGCTTTAAAAATGCAGCAGACAACAGCACAAAAATGTCTCAAACTGACGCCACAAAAACCCTGTGTGTTAAATATTGACGCGATGCAGGCGGACAGCGAGCGAGTCACTGATTTAATACAATCAAGTGGTTTCTATGACTACAGCCGTGCGCACAGGGACATGGCATTTCCCATGATGCACTGCTACCCACGCCGCCGCTTCGCTAATGGCTCCAGTCATTACACTGTGGATGAGAAGGCAGCTCTGAGAAGTGATCTCTCTCTCTCTGTCTCTCTGTCTCAGTTTCCCTCTCCGTCTCTCTCTAGCTCTGTCGACAGAGAAAGACTCAGAGCGAGAGAATCAGAGACATACAGAGAGAGGAAGACAGAGAGAGGAAGACAGAGAGAGATAGAGAACGCGTCAGAAAGCGACAGACGGAGAGAGAGAGAGACAGCGAGAAAGACAGAGACGGAAAGAGAGGGAGACAGAGTGAGAGGGACGGAGAGAGACAGTCTGAGTCCCTGAACCTCCCCAATATCATGATTAAAAACCAAATTGAACTTAGCAATTTGGTTTCCTGACAGTGATCATAGGGCCTCTGTCTCTCCTCTTTGTGTGTGGTGAACTCTGCTTTCTCTCCGGTCCCGGTGTCATCCCTGTTCCATGGTAACTGTATAAATAGCCGTATGGTGCGTCTTAAATAACCGGTCTCTCAGTGATTCCGCTCTCCTCCCACAATCGTCCAACTTCAGCCGGAAACGCAGCCAAAGGACACGATTAGTGCTAAATGCTGCCGATCTGCGAACCATCTCTACAGACATTCTCAGTCTGAAGACTCGAACTCTGACTGTGCTTTTGGAGGCTATTTGTTCAGGTCTATTACGGCCCAGATCAGCTCAGGTGAGGGAGTTAACGAAAGCCAATATTTTATGGTGAAAGTAATTTAACAACAGGGGTGTAAATGATAAGTTTACACAAATTAATTGGCAACATTCAAAAACAAAAATGGTCCCACAGAAAAACTAAATACAAATCCAACTGATGTCTCTCAACCATAGACTGTAAATAGGAACAGACTTAGTCACGCCTGTATGTGCCATCATATTGGCCTTCGGTTGGATTTTTCAAAATGGCAGCGGGGCAGGAAAATGTGAAAAAACACATTAGTGCATTCGTTAGCTGCACTAGCCCCATTCATTTGACGAGTGCATTCAAAAGTCCGACAAACAATCCTCCCCTCAGCATTTTGGGCCATCCTGTACAGCTGTTTTTGAGAGGAAAGAAGACGCCATGCCATGGCAACCTGGATCACAGACTTTCTGATTGGTAAAATGATGGAGGGCGGGACATCGAAAGATTAAGAGGCTGTAAAACTAATTTTTAAATTAAAATATTCCTGAACCACTGTTATCACTTAAAGAAGTATTGGAAAGGAGACAGATTAGGTCCCTTTAATGATAACTTGATGTGAAAATCCTACACATAGCGACTTTATTACTGAGTTTGCTTCCATGAGTTAGCGCAAATCTATCCGTGAGCACTTCCCTATTGGGCTACATTGAGCTAGCTGGTTAGCATTGTCAATCTCTACATAGTCTATTGACCCTGTGCATGTGACGTCCTGGCCACGCCCACTCTTCGTGACAGACGGCGGAAGTCTTAACTGCAAGTAGAGCTGCAACTAACTATTATAATAATCGATTAATCTGTCGATTATTTCTTCGATTAATCGGATAAAAAAAGCATTTTTAGTTTCCATCCCGTTATTAAAAAACGTGGCCTTGGATCAACACAAAGAAACGTACAAATGTATGCTATGCAGTATAAAGTAAAGTGCACAAAAACAGGTTTTGTTGTTTAACCCAAAGAGCAATTACAGACAAGACGCGTTTGTGTCATTACGTCATTTTTAGGGTAATTATACGTTGAGTGCATATACTCAAAAACGTTTGACATTTTTATTTCAAAAGGCTGTAACTTAAAAGTGATAGGAGATAAAGACTTTCTGTAAATTACAGAATTAAGGATGGCCAAAAGTTTTATGTAGGGAATAAGTGTACCCATCTAATTAGCATATTATGACGTCATATAGCGTTGGAAATTGTGGATTTTAGAATTTTCATAAAATGTGTCTTCCCTGCTCTCTCGTCCCTGTTTTCTCTCTCGTCTCCCCCGCGCTCTCTCTCATCTCCCCCGCTCTCTCTCTCATCTCCCCCGCTCTCTCTCTCATCTCCCCCGCTCTCTCTCTCATCTCCCCCGCTCTCTCTCTCCTCTCCCCGCTCTCTCTCTCCTCTCCCCGCTCTCTCTCTCCTCTCCCCGCTCTCTCTCTCCTCTCCCCCGCGCTCTCTCTCATCTCCCCGCTCTCTCTCCTCTCCCCCGCGCTCTCTCTCATCTCCCCGCTCTCTCTCTCATCTCCCCGCTCTCTCTCTCATCTCCCCGCTCTCTCTCTCATCTCCCCGCTCTCTCTCTCATCTCCCCCTCTCTCTCTCTCTCTCCCCCGCTCTCTCTCTCATCTCCCCGCTCTCTCTCTCATCTCCCCCGCTCTCTCTCCTCTCCCCCGCTCTCTCTCCTCTCCCCCGCTCTCTCTCTCATCTCCCCGCTCTCTCTCTCCTCTCCCCGCTCTCTCTCTCTCCTCTCCCCCTCTCTCTCTCTCATCTCCCCGCTCTCTCTCTCTCATCCCCGCTCTCTCTCTCATCTCCCCTGCTCTCTCTCATCTCCCCGCTCTCTCTCATCTCCCCCGCTCTCTCTCTCATCTCCCCCGCTCTCTCTCTCATCTCCCCCGCTCTCTCTCTCATCTCCCCTGCTCTCTCTCATCTCCCCGCTCTCTCTCTCATCTCCCCTGCTCTCTCTCATCTCCCCGCTCTCTCTCTCATCTCCCCCTCTCTCTCTCATCTCCCCGCTCTCTCTCATCTCCCCCGCTCTCTCTCTCATCTCCCCCCGCTCTCTCTCTCCTCTCCCCCGCTCTCTCTCTCATCTCCCCGCTCTCTCTCTCATCTCCCCCGCTCTCTCTCTCCTCTCCCCCGCTCTCTCTCTCTCTCCCCGCTCTCTCTCTCTCATCTCCCCGCTCTCTCTCTCCTCTCCCCTCTCTCTCTCTCCTCTCCCCCGCTCTCTCTCTCATCTCCCCGCTCTCTCTCTCATCTCCCCGCTCTCTCTCTCATCTCCCCTGCTCTCTCTCATCTCCCCGCTCTCTCTCATCTCCCCCGCTCTCTCTCTCATCTCCCCCGCTCTCTCTCTCATCTCCCCCGCTCTCTCTCTCATCTCCCCTGCTCTCTCTCATCTCCCCGCTCTCTCTCTCATCTCCCCTGCTCTCTCTCATCTCCCCTGCTCTCTCTCTCATCTCCCCTGCTCTCTCTCATCTCCCGCTCTCTCTCATCTCCCCGCTCTCTCTCTCATCTCCCGCTCTCTCTCTCATCTCCCCTGCTCTCTCTCATCTCCCCGCTCTCTCTCATCTCCCCCGCTCTCTCTCTCATCTCCCCCGCTCTCTCTCTCATCTCCCCCGCTCTCTCTCTCATCTCCCCTGCTCTCTCTCATCTCCCCGCTCTCTCTATCTCTCTCATCTTCCCGCTCTCTCTCTCATCTTCCCGCTCTCTCTCTCATCTCCCCCGCTCTCTCTCTCATCTCCCCCGCTCTCTCTCTCCTCTCCCCTGCCCTCTCTCTCGTCTAACACCAGACAAAGTCTTCTCCAACACGTTACTGTCCCGGTGATTGCGGGAGGCACGATAAGACATCTGTGGGAGGCACTATTTGCGGAGATTTTACCGGAGACTAGCAGAGGCTGGAGTCGCGGCGCGGCGCCCCTACGTGACTTCCAGGCTTCTTTGCCGCAAATCTAACCTGTCTCCGAACCTCCCAGTGACAGCCCTGACCCTGAGAAACACTGTTCCCACTGACTCTGTGCAAAGTGTCTAAAGTTAGTGCGGTACAACACTCGCACGCTCCCTTCGCGTCACTATTCTGCACTGGTTCAAAGCGGTCTTGCTCGAATGAATACCTCCACCATAGACTGTATGACCACCTTCGCCACACTCTGCTCTTCTTCTGTGGAGTTTTACGGCAGTGTGCATGCAGTGTTGTGTAGTTCTGTGGTGCATGTGCGTCCGTCCGCTCAACCATAGAACTACATGAATGCGCCCAACTCGCGCGCTCGGTGACGTATTAATTGCGCGACACAACGAATCGATAACCAAATTCGTTGCCAACACTTTTAATAATCGATTTTTATCGATATTATTGATTCGTTGTTGCGGCCCTAATTGCAAGCCGTTGGAAACTTGACCAAAACAACCTGTTTCACCGAATTACACCCAAAACTAGGATATTCTGCAGTGCGGTTGGTTGTACTAACAGACAAGGACATACGCCAAATGTGTTTTTTTATCTGATACCTGCTCGTCATGAAGACAGAAGACGACGATGGCGGCAATCAACCAAAAGGACTGGGAGCCGTCCAAGTACTCCTGAATTTGCAGTGAACCAAACAAATACAAGATAAATACAAAACTGTGATTTATTTATTTTCTTTCCATAAATTTATTTGGAAGACAATGACACAACGAACGCTTGAAGTCAAACGTGTCTCTTACTACTGTCCTATATGTGCGCTGCAACATTGACATTTCCTCACTGTGGCACAAATAAAGGATCTCTTATCTTGACGTCAGTTGCGTTTTTCACTATTTTCCTCTCCGTCAATATGTATCTTGTTTTGCTGTAGACAGAAAAGCAGACTATTGCTAATGTGCTAATGCTACCAGCGTTTTGTCTTTAAAACCAGTTTCTCTTTGTCTCCTCAGACTCCACCTTCTTCCCCGGCCGCTGCGCTGAGATCTTTGTGCGCGGGCAGAGTGTGGGCCGCCTCGGGGTCCTTCACCCGGACGTCATCACACGCTTCGAGCTCACCATGCCCTGCTCTGCGCTGGAGATGGACCTGGAGCTTTTCCTGTGAATGGCTTTTTCCATCTATGTTTCTGTGGAGAGAGATTCAAAGCTGGGGGACATAAATTTCAAAGTGCTAAACATTGAAGGGTGTAATAACTGGTTGGTTCCCCTCTCTTGGTCTCTCTCCTTGTCTAGCTCCCTCTCTGGTCTCTGGTCTTTCTCTCTCCAACTCTCTGGTTTCTCTCTCTCTCCCTCTCTGGTCTCTCTCTCTCGCATGAACTGAGGATCCAAATTTGACTCTTCTGTATGTTTGGCGTTCAGTCTCTCTCATGTTTTGTGTGATTTTTACATATTCCTGATGAGGCGCAGGAGAATAAAAAAAAAAAGAATTATACAAAAGTATCACATGTCACTTTGTCTTTGAAATATTGCAACAAATCATTTTCTGAGATAAGGTTTCTGTTGATAAAGGTTTTGGCCTGCGCCCCATCTGTTTTATGAGTTTACAGAATGTTGTGTTTCATCTGAAACAATAGTGGCTCCATAAAGTAATGAGAATAAAATATATTTGAACTGAAATGATAGAACAGGTGATCAAAGTCTGAGGCGAAGATGAAAGAAGAGAGAGACGAAAGGGTTTTGATACAACAGGGGCCTCGGACTCATTTTGGTCCAAGGCTGGAAGTATAAAAGTATGAAATGGTCCTGGTAGAGAGAGAGAGGGAGACCAGAGAGAGACACACAAGAGAGACCAGAGAGGGGAGAGACCAGAGAGGGGAGAGACCAGAGAGGGGAGAGACCAGAGAGGGGAGAGACCAGAGAGAGCAATACCAGATAAAAAAAAAAAAAAATTCCGATTATGATTGCGATGAACATCACTACAAAGAGTAACACAAAAATAAGTCAGAAATTATTTAAATTAGACGAAAAAATATCTGGATTTGAGAAAAGTTTTATTCCCAACTCTCTGACGTCTCATTACCTTTTGGCTGCTTGTGCATGAACCATTTTGCCGCATGTTCTTTTCATTATTAACTTTGATTAAACTTGAATAATCCGTGTTGTATGTTGTGCTGCATCCGTCATTCACCTTTTCTCAATCTTCTCTAAACTCCGTTATTTCTTTGTGTTTTGTTGCCTTGGTTTCTGTCCCTCAGCGGCAGAACGACTGAGACCTTCTTGTGCCACGACGTTCCATCGCGAGAATTCAAGAATCACCAGTTCTGTGCCAACCCTTCAGCTTCTCCCAGTTCCACCAACACCACATTCGGAGACTTGAGCACCACCGCCGGCTTGAAGTCTTTGAACGATTTTCTCTCCGACAAAAGCTACATCGAGGGATTTTCCGCCACGCAAGCCGACGTTACGGTTTCTCAAGCAATTCCCGGCGCCCCACCAATAAGTTTCTGCCATCTTTATCGCTGGTACAAACACGTAAAGTCTTTTGGGAAAACAAAAACGAGTCTCCCGCCATCCAAGAAGCAATACGTGATTCCCGACGCGGATCAAAGCGAAGCAACCGAAAACTCTCCAAACGATGACTATTTGGACTTTTTCGGATCTGACGAAGACGACGAAGAAGCGGAAAGGCTCAAGCGAAAACGCGTGGCGGATTACGCAGCAAGAAAAGCCAAGAAACCGGCTCTCGTGGCCAAGTCGTCCATCCTCCTCGACGTCAAACCGTGGGACGACGAGACCGACATGAGCAAGATGGAGGCGTGCGTCCGGAGCGTGGAGATGGACGGGCTGCTGTGGGGGCAGTCCAAGCTCGTGCCCGTCGGTTATGGCATCAAGAAGCTGCAGATTGGCTGCGTGGTGGAGGATCAAAAAGTGGGCACGGATTTGCTGGAAGAAGCCATCACGGCGTTTGAAGACTTCGTGCAGTCCGTGGATGTGGCAGCGTTCAATAAGATCTGAATGTGTTTTTGATACAATAAAGGATGAATTTCACTTCTGACAGAATAACTTTTTATTTTCCCATTCCAAGGCAGACTTTGTATCTCTGTTCTTATTAGAGGTGCAGTAAAAGATGTTAGCTTAGCAGTAGCCTCCGAGTCAAAACCACTCCCCCTCCACCAAACGCCATTTCTGTAATAATGCAGTCATCCATCCAGCCATTTTCTTCCCCTTAATCCATTTCTGGGTTGGGGGGTGGCCGTCAGAGTGGTACCCAGTACACATAGCACCAGCCCCTGATAATGCAGTCTTGAAATGGGAAACTTTACACCACATCAGGGCTCTGGTCTGTAAATGATTAGCCGCTATACTTGGCAAGTGCTAGCTTCCCCTAACAAATTAGCAATTAGCAAAACACGACTGCCTGCTTTACATAACCCTGGCAGCATCCAGGGTCTTACGCCATGTCCTCTGAGTTACTCTTCTTTGCCACAAAAAAGCAAGTGGCAAATGTGAAATTGTCACTTTTGGGGTTTTTGGTTCAGCCGCTGAAGGTGTTTTAGAAAGTCCTACTCAATAACAACTCCGACGGATGTGAGCACTGAGGAAAGGCAGGAGGGGAGGGGAGGGGAAGGGGGGGTCGCATCCCACTGGTTTATTTCTATTGGTCCGCTCCAAAATAGTGTTTTATCTTTTGAGGCTGCATCTGGTCCATTCCTATTTGAAAACCCATGAAAACTTGACTTTTGGGTTTTAGGGACGTTTCCCACATTATTTAAAAAACGCATCTGGAAAAATCAGTGACTGCATCTTTAAGATAAGATAATATAGTTCTACATACATCGGCGTGATTTAATAAATAAAAAAATATTACAGAAAAGTGCAGTAGCTTTGGTCCAATTCTGCATCAACATAAAGACTGGATCCTGAATAAAAACTGAAATAATTCAAACATTTCCAACTTGAGTTCAGTTTGTTTATTTGATCGTTCACTCTGGGTTTTTCTGTTAAATGTAAATCAATATAGACAACTCTGATGAACTAAAGTTTCTCTTCCTCTAAAGTTTGGACACCCTCCTCTGTCTGGTGATGCTGTCAGACCGGCGGGGGTGCATTCCTCCAGGTGCTACGGTTAATCCTCAGTCTGTAGTTGAGAAATCCAGAGTTGTGTAACGAGACGGGAACCGCCAGACTTTAGACAAAAGGCTTCAGTGAGTCATCTTTCTGGAGCCAAAGATTTAACAAGTATATTTTTCAGATTTTAACAGTTTTAGTCACAGTTAGGCCAAAGTTGCGACATTTTAGTGATTGTAAAATGTTCTTTACCTTTATGCTAGAGTTATTTGAAAAGTATATGATAGTTGGAAGATTTTCTACTTCCGGGTGATCATCAAGACTATTGGTCCTCTTAACTGTCAATCATTCTGCTGATACATGCTCGTCCAATAAGAGCAGAGAGATTAGTTTAAAAAGTGGAGAGGGCGGTTCTTTCCTAAACTTTGGAAAAATCCTCCTTTAAACCTTTGACAAACCTGGACGTTCTCAGTTAATGTATTATTCAGCTCTTAAATTGCCTCAAGATGAAATGTCTATTCTTGGTCTTGGATTTTTTCATTTTCCCCAAAAAATGCCACTTTTCCCCCTTTATTATGCATTTTCGGCTGGTGCAACTTCCAATCTGAAAAAATACGGTAATAAAACGTATGTTATATGTTTGTTGATAGCAAAGTGATAAAAGCCAGACATAAAAGACACAAGACATAAAATTTTAATGTATTATTTTTTTGGTTGGGACAGTGCCATGAACCTGCCACTCCGGAGCACCTGGAGGAAACCTACACGGACACAGGGAGCACAAGCACGAACCGTTGCACAACCAGTTTGTTCATCCCTGACATAAAATCAATTTAATCAGTCTTTACTCAGAACATTTTTTAACAGATTATTAAATATGAAAACTAAGGGAGGACTTATTATCTTTAGTAAAAATTCTCTTCAACATTTTATAGAAACTGCAGAAACAGATAAAGACACAACATAAAAGAAGAGAAGGAATCAAAAAGAAAGATATCCAACAATTGCATCGTGAGGGTTTGAGATTAGATGTTGGCTTCAGCGTCTACAAGTATCATGAGAATAAACAAATCCACCAGGAGCCTCTCAGGAGTGAAGAGTCTCAGGTCTCTCTCTGGTCTCTCTCTGGTCTCTCTCTGGTCTCTCTCTGGTCTCTCTCTGGTCTCTCTCTGGTCTCTCTCTGGTCTCTCTCTGGTCTCTCTCTGGTCTCTCTCTGGTCTCTCTCTGGTCTCTCTCTGGTCTCTCTCTGGTCTCTCTCTGGTCTCTCTCTGCTCTCTCTCTGCTCTCTCTCTGCTCTCTCTCTGCTCTCTCTCTGCTCTCTCTCTGCTCTCTGGTCTCTCTCTGGTCTCTCTCTGCTCTCTCTCTGCTCTCTCTCTGCTCTCTGGTCTCTCTCTGATCTCTCTCTCTCTCTGGTCTCTCTCTGGTCTCTCTCTGGTCTCTCTCTGGTCTCTCTCTGGTCTCTCTCTGGTCTCTCTCTGGTCTCTCTGGTCTCTCTGGTCTCAGGTCTCTCTCTGGTCTCTCTCTGGTCTCTCTCTGGTCTCTCTCTGGTCTCTCTCTGGTCTCTCTCTGATCTCTCTCTGATCTCTCTGGTCTCAGGTCTCTCTCTGGTCTCTCTCTGGTCTCTCTCTGGTCTCTCTCTGGTCTCTCTCTGGTCTCTCTCTGGTCTCTCTCTGGTCTCTCTCTGGTCTCTCTCTGGCCTCTCTCTGGCCTCTCTCTGGCCTCTCTCTGGCCTCTCTCTGGTCTCTCTCTGGTCACTCTCTGGTCTCTCTCTGGTCTCTCTCTGGTCTCTCTCTGGTCTCTCTCTGGTCTCTCTCTGGTCTCTCTCTGGTCTCGGTCTCCCTCTGGTCTCGGTCTCCCTCTGGTCTCGGTCTCCCTCTGATCTCTCTCTGGTCTAAGGTCTCTCATCTCTCTCTGGTCTCGGTCTCTCTCTGGTCTCTCTCTGTTATTACTGCATTCCCTGTGTTCTAACTTCTTAATTCTCTGATCTGTTATTGACTCGAGTCCACATCTTTGTAAAGTCCTCAAAGGCGAATGCTGTTGTGATTCAGAGCGACACCAAAACACTTTAAACTGATCTAAAACGATCATAGCAGCCCCATGTAAACAAAACCTCTATTCACCAGTATCGAATTCACCAAACCTACACACGTGTACGTCACCAGCCTGTACGGCACTTCGATCTCTCTCCTCTTTCTCGCGTTTACATCCCATTCCGGAACTTTGTAACGCCAATACAGCACCTTTAAACTCAGATATTTCACTGTTTGCCTCGTCCCGACCAACGCCATCACTCCCAGCACGAAGCGAAGAGTTCCAAAGGCGAACGAAACCGTAGTTATTTGAGGTAAAGCCACCGGTAAGAGTTCGGTTTTGGGTTCGAAGGTCTCGCCGAGCTGCGCGTTGAGCCAGTATCCGAGCCAGCAGCCGGTGAAGCAGCCCAGGACCGTGGTGGTGTCGCCGCGGGTGGAGCTGTAGTGGTCCAGGGAGGGGTAGGTGTAGCAGAGGAGGAGAGAGAGACCCAGGCCGAAGGCGGGGGACAGGGGGCTGGAGAGCTGGAAGTGGTCCACAGAGTCCCAGAAGGGAAAGGTGACGAAGAGGAGGAGGGAGGAGATGAAGATGCCGCAGATGACGTCCTGGAGGAGAAAGAGAGAGAGTGGCACAAGGTGAGGGGAGGTTATACTGCATGTGTGCTGTGTTCAGAGAGAGAGACCAGGGGGAGACCAGAGAGAGAGAACAGGGAGCAACCAGAGAGGACAAGGAGAGACCAGACAGAAACCAGAGAAATAGAGAAACCAGCAAGAGAACCAAGAAACCCGGGAGAGAAATAGAGAGAGACCAGGGAGCGACCAGAGAGGACAGTGTGAAATCCGAGGGAGAGAGAAACCAGAGAAATAGAGAGACCAGCGAGAGAGAGAACAGAGAGCGATCAGGGAGAGAAACCAGAGAAAGAGAGACACCAGAGAGAGAGAACAAGAAAAACAAAATCACACAAGATTCAGATTCAGTTTATTTGCCATTTGCAGTAAAAAGTCGTTAAAATCATAAATAATCAGTAAATCAAAGTGAGTGCAGTAAATCCTTCATTTGTTTGCAGCTAAACACAACTGTTTTCAACCTGGATTTAAACATAATCAGAGAAGAAGCCTGTCTCACATTTTCAGGAAGACTGTTCTAGATTTTAGCTGCCTCCACATGTATTTACAACTGAAGGAGAAGTCCCTGTGGTCCTCAGAGTCCAGAGGCATTTTTTTTTTTTATTATTCTGTGGATGTTTTTAGATTTTAAAAAGCTGCTGTTATAACTGCTTTGACCGTGGATTAAATACTTGACAATGAAGGTAAAAACAAAATGGGCCGACCGGTGACTCACCAGGACAGAGTGCATCCCTGTGTAGATGCGGCTCAGACAGACCAGCGACGAAAAGGTCAGCGCCATCAGCAGCCCCACCGCGAACGGGAACTGAGGAGAGACCAGGACCAAGCACTGACATCACGGCTTCAATGAACACATGGGTCTACAGCCTCAGTCCTGGGTCTACTGGGTCTACAGCCTCAGTCCTGGGTCTACTGGGTCTACAGCCTCAGTCCTGGATCTACAGCCTCAGTCCTGGGTCTACAGCCTCAGTCCTGGGTCTACAGCCTCAGTCCTGGAGCTACAGCCTCAGTCCTGGGTCTACAGCCTCAGTCCTGGATCTACAGCCTCAGTCCTGGGTCTACAGCCTCAGTCCTGGGTCTACAGCCTCAGTCCTGGGTCTCTTTATGGACATTGATCTCTGCTCCTTATGATTCATTACTAATGTGTTTTCTGTTTCATTTCTTGTGTTTGAACGAGCTCCTAGTCCCACGGGTCCTGGTCCCACGGCTCCTGGTTCCATAGCTCCTGGTCCCACGGCTCCTGGTCCCACGGCTCCTGGTCCCATGGCTCCTGGTTCCTGTCCTCAGTCCTGTTAAACCTGTAATTTCCTCCCTCACTGAGACTCAGCTGGAGCCCATTGACTCCCAGTTCATCAAGTTTAGTGGTGGGACACAAAGGCAGCAGTGGGGGGGTGTGGTGGGGTGGCATGAGGGAGGTGGGGGGCATGAGGGGGATCTCTGACCTCTGGGGGGACGTGGACACTCGCCCTCAGGCTCCGCTGTGGAGAGATGGCCTTTTATCTGCGGAATCTCAACTATTCACATCAGTACAGTACAGTACAGCAGGAAGGGTCTGAGGCCTGGGTTAGTCTTGACTTTGGGACCAGTCCCTGTGTTCCTCAGAGTCCCAGCAGGAGGCCAGTCCCTGTGCTCCTCAGAGTCCCAGCAGGAGGCCAGTCCCTGTGTTCCTCAGAGTCCCAGCAGGAGGCCAGTCCCTGTGCTCCTCAGAGTCCCAGCAGGAGGCCAGTCCCTGTGTTCCTCAGAGTCCCAGCAGGAGGCCAGTCCCTGTGCTCCTCAGAGTCCCAGCAGGAGGCCAGTCCCTGTGCTCCTCAGAGTCCCAGCAGGAGGCCAGTCCCTTATTTGTATATATTGTGTGTGATCCCTGTGTGCTCTTACCACTGTCCTATATGTGCGATGCAACAACAAAATTTCCCCACTGTGGGACGAATAAAGGAATTCTTAAATTATTTGAGGAAAAATTATTTAATGCATGAAAAACAAGTTATGTAACTGAGCTTTAACAGCTTTTAGTTGATCCTGGTTTAACTTCTTCAATCAGACATAAATCTCTTTTTGTCATTTCACAATTTCTCCTGGTTTAGTCCTGGTTTAGATGTAGACTTGGTTTAGTCCTGGTTTAGATGTAGACTTGGTTTAGTCCTGGTTTAGCCCCTGTAGTGGTGCGTTTATTGTGAACTCCTAGTGTAGAAACTGTGACCGTTTCAAATGCTCCAAAAACAAATCACAGAGACACAGGACTGTATACACCCCCACGATTAAAGAGAGAGACCAGAGAGAGAGACCAGAGAGAGACCAGGGAGAGAGACCAGAGAGAGACCAGAGAGAGACCAGAGAGAGACCAGGGAGAGAGACCAGAGAGAGACCAGAGAGAGACCAGAGAGAGAGACCAGAGAGAGACCAGGGAGAGAGACCAGAGAGAGACCAGAGAGAGACCAGAGAGAGACCAGAGAGAGACCAGAGAGAGAGACCAGAGAGAGACCAGGGAGAGAGACCAGAGAGAGACCAGAGAGAGACCAGAGAGAGAGACCAGGGAGAGAGACCAGAGAGAAACCAGAGAGAGAGACCAGGGAGAGAGACCAGAGAGAGAGACCAGAGAGAGACCAGAGAGAGAGACCAGAGAGAGACCAGAGAGAGACCAGAGAGAGACCAGAGAGAGAGACCAGAGAGAAACCAGAGAGAAACCAGAGAGAGACCAGAGAGAGACCAGACAGAGACCAGAGAGAGAGAGACCAGAGAGAGAGAGAGAGACCAGAGAGAGAGAGACCAGAGAGAGAGACCAGAGAGAGACCAGAGAGAGAGACCAGAGAGAGACCAGAGAGAGACCAGGGAGAGACCAGAGAGAGAGAGACCAGAGAGAGAGACCAGAGAGAGACCAGAGAGAGACCAGGGAGAGACCAGAGAGAGACCAGAGAGAGAGAGACCAGAGAGAGAGAGAGAGAGAGACCAGACCAGAGAGAGAGAGACCAGAGACAGAGACCAGAGAGAGAGACCAGAGAGAGAGACCAGAGAGAGAGACCAGAGAGAGAGACCAGAGAGAGACCAGAGAGAGACCAGGGAGAGACCAGAGAGAGAGAGACCAGAGAGAGAGACCAGAGAGAGACCAGAGAGAGACCAGAGAGAGACCAGAGAGAGACCAGGGAGAGACCAGAGAGAGACCAGAGAGAGACCAGAGAGAGATCAGAGAGAGAGAGACCAGAGACAGAGACCAGAGAGAGAGAGACCAGAGAGAGAGAGAGACCAAAGAGAGAGAGACCAGAGACAGAGACCAGAGAGAGAGACCAGAGAGAGAGACCAGAGAGAGAGACCAGAGAGAGACCAGAGAGAGACCAGAGAGAGACCAGAGAGAGACCAGAAAGAGACCATGGAGAGACCAGAGGGAGAGACCAGAGGGAGAGACCAGAGAGAGACCAGGGAGAAACCAGAGAGAGACCAGAGAGAGACCAGAGAGAAAGACCAGAGAGAGAGACCAGAGAGAGACCAGAGAGAGACCAGAGAGAAAGACCAGAGAGAGTGACCAGAGAGAAACCAGAGAGAGACCAGGGAGAGACCAGGGAGAGACCAGAGAGAGACCAGAGAGAGACCAGAGAGAGACCAGAGAGAGAGACAGACCAGAGAGAAAGACCAGAGGAGGATTTGTTTGCAGTTAATGCTGTAAAAAGTCGATGGTATCTTCTGTGTTCTTTTGAAAGGGACCAGAACCACAGATTGAGGACCACTGCTGGTCTTTGTGAGTGTGACAGACTGGACTCCTGTCTCTCCCACATTGACGGACGGTGACTGCTGGTCCCGCCCACCTACGCCTTTTGTCCAACGGATCACGGAAGAGTCAGTGATTGACAGCTCGGCCACGCCCACAGCCGCCCACTCACTCTGCAGCTACCTCCAGAACCATCAGAGAAGAAGAACTATCGTAGTGAGGAGTCGTCATGGAGACCGTTTACTGATACATAAACATTAATGTGTGATTTTGAATATTACAAACTACATTACTTCACTGTTTGAAGGTTTTTTTAAACAAAGCAAACAGAAAAAAAAATTGTTAGAGAGATCGCCACGGTAACGGATACTGACATAACATGTGTGATTTTCAGAGAGAGACCAGACAGAGACCAGAGATAGACCAGAGAGAGAGACCAGACAGAGAGACCAGAGAGAGACCAGAGAGAGAGACCAGAAAGAGAGACTAGAGAGAGACCAGAGAGAGACAAGAGTGACTAGAGAGAGACCAGAGAGAGACAAGAGTGACTAGAGAGAGACCAGAGTGACTAGAGAGAGACTAGAGAGAGAGACCAGCGAGAGACCAGAGAGAGTTTCCACCGGGATATCAAAAGTGAGTAGAGGTAATAAATCAGGTGAAAAACTGAAAAAGAATTGAGGAAATTACTTACAATTGTATTGATTTAAATCACAGCAGTCAAAATGACGGCTCTGAGAGTTCTTGTAGTTTCAGAATCCTGGGAGTCCTCAAGTGAAGCATAATTCTTGACCATAAAAATGACTTTTCAATGTTTTAAGATGTGTTTTGACTGATGGACTGAATTATCCATTGTATACTATGTGCTTGTGTTTCCACCTGTATCCTGGTGGGGGCGCTGAGCAGGAGCGTGAAGGAGATGCCGGTGGCGGCCATGGCGTGGGTGGAGGGGAGTCCGTACTCGTCACGGTCCTCTAGTTTGACCACAGGAGGCGAGGACGGCCGCGGCAACTTCAGCAAATCCTTCAGGAGCTGTCCCACGTACATCACCAGCTGCAACACACACACCGCTGTTTTATTTCTTATTTTTATTTTGTATGCATTTATTTATTAAAAGTCTTTACTATTTTATTTATTAATGTATCTTTATTTTATTTTTTTTATTTGTTTATTTATTTAATTTTTGATTATTTAATTTATTTATTTATGTTTTGATTATTTTTTAATTATTTGTGTATTATTTATTTACGTATTTATTTGTTATTATTTTATTTATTTTGTATTTTATTCATGTATGTATTTATTTGTTCATTTATTTATTTATTTGACAAAGACAGGTACACAATCAACATGTGAAACACTACAACATTTATAGCCAAGGCTATGATTTGCAAATATCTGTCCCTAGGAGCTATAGCTACGGCTCGTGCAGCAACCCCCCTCCTCCCCGTCACCACCTTGTTATAGAAATCTTTTAGTAGAGCAATCTGAATGAATATAAAATAGTTATAATAGTATAATAGTTCCTCATCAGGGAAGATCGATCTTAAAGCTGAGGTACCTAAATTTCAAATGTTGAAGTCAAATAGTGACTTTGTCTTTTGTAAACCTGTAATAAAATGAGCCAAAAACTTTTATTTGAATCCAATTTGTTACTAACAAATTAACAGACACACAACATTTATATCTTGAATAACAACATTTGTACATTGTAGAGTCGTTAATCAACTCCTCCGACCGTGTTCAGGACTCGATCTATTTTAGAACAAGTCACGGACCTGAGCTTTAATGTTCATCAAAACCTCCAGAGCAAGATTCAGGAAAATAAGATCAAAGTGAAACTGAAACTTACGGCATGAATAAGTGATGAGCATTTGTTGTCCTGGTTCCTACACACACGCACACGCACACACACACACACACACACACACACGCACACGCACGCACACGCACACGCACACACAGCAGAGTTTCCTGTTTCCGAAATCACAGCCACAGAGAGGGATTAGAACTGAAGACCTGCAAAGTGTTTTAGAAATGTCTTCTTTTTCCAAGTGACATTGGACTTCTCTTATTTACACCCTCCTCTCTCCTCCCATCTCCTCTCTCCTCTCCCCTCTCTCCCCTCTCTCTCCTCCCCTCTCTCCTTCCCCTCTCCCCCCTCTCCTCCCTGATCTCCCATGATCCTCTGGGGCAGGCTGGTTATTTAAAGCTGACTCTGTATATTTAATGAAGTCCTGTGGCACAGACAGAGCTGCAGTTTGGAGCTTCATCAAACTGTGACCCCAACCATCGCTATAGCAACGATGGAGCAGATGTTAGCAAGTTTATTTGTATAGCACAGTTCAAACACAGGGCATTAAAAAGAGTTTTGTTGTTTTTAACCTGGATTTGAACATTGTCAGAGAAGAGGCCTGTCTCATATTTTTAGCTGCATTTTAGCTCCATCAATCTGAAACGCTGCCTCCCCATGTTTAGTCCTGACTCTGGGGCCAGCAGGAGGCCAGTCCCTGTGCTCCTCAGAGTCCCGCAGAGTCCCAGCAGGAGGCCAGTCCCTGTGCTCCTCAGAGTCCCTCAGAGTCCCAGCAGGAGGCCAGTCCCTGTGCTCCTCAGAGTCCCGCAGAGTCCCAGCAGGATGCCAGTCCCTGTGCTCCTCAGAGTCCCGCAAAGTCCCAGCAGGAGGCCAGTCCCTGTGCTCCTCAGAGTCCCGCAGAGTCCCAGCAGGAGGCCAGTCCCTGTGCTCCTCAGAGTCCCGCAGAGTCCCAGCAGGATGCCAGTCCCTGTGCTCCTCAGAGTCCCGCAAAGTCCCAGCAGGAGGCCAGTCCCTGTGCTCCTCAGAGTCCCTCAGAGTCCCAGCAGGAGGCCAGTCCCTGTGCTCCTCAGAGTCCCTCAGAGTCCCAGCAGGAGGCCAGTCCCTGTGCTCCTCAGAGTCCCGCAGAGTCCCAGCAGGAGGCCAGTCCCTGTGCTAAATCAACTTAGAAAAGGTTGAGTTGTGAAATCAGATTGTGTTGTGTGTTAAACTGGGGAAAAACAGATCTAAAGAAGTACTGGGCACAGACCAAAACCAAAAATAAATCCAAAATTGGCTCTTCATGTTATTGTGAAGCAAAAAACACATGGAGGCGTTGAACCAGCAGGAGGCAGTGTGACCAATGTCCATAAATGTCTTGATCCAAAGACTTGTGAGGCTTTTCTTTAAAAACTTGTGAAGACGTTCTTATCCTTTTGTGCTTTTATCTCTTCTTTGTCTTTGTTGCACTGTCCTCGTGGAGCATAAATAAAACGTCGTCTTCTCATATTTCTGCTCATTTGACCCGAGTCGGTCCAGAATAAACTCCTTCGTGCACAGTCTATATTCTGTTTCTCTGCCGCTCCTCTGCATTTCTACACACTCAATGTTCCCAGACTCTGCCCTCACAGCACCTCAGAGCTGTGTGTGTGTCTGTGTGTGTGCAAAATATGGACTGATCTGACCTAGAAATGGCTTGACAAAAGATATATCTCAACAAAGACAGAGCAGGGATTTACTGTTTGAGAGAGAGACCAGAGGAAGAGAGGAGGGAGAGAAACCAGAGAGAGACAAGAGAGAGACAGGGGAGGGAGACTAGAGAGAGACCAGAAAGAGAGAGACTGGAGAGAGAGAGAGGGACCAGAGACAGGGATCAAAGCGAGAGACCCGCAAGAGAGAGACCAGAGAAAGAAAAGAGACAAGATAGAGAGAACGAGAAAGACTAGAGAGAGACCAGAGACACTAAAGAGATACCAGAAAGAGAGACCAAAGAGAAAGACCAGAGAGAGAGACCACAGACCTTCTTGCAGTGAAGCCAGAGGGCTAACCACTCAGCCGTCGAGCCGCCAGCCAGTCTCCTTTAGATTTTATTACACAGTTCCATTGTGTGTCATTTCAAAGTTAGGTACCGCAGCTTTAAAGGCAGATCCCACTTGACCCGACGGGAAACTATCTGAACATTGTGTGTCTCTGGGCCTGAGGCGAGAGAGACCGTGATGAGGCCAATAAAACACACACACATTCAGCCTGGTAATGTGTAACCAGTGTGTGTGTGTGTGTGTGTGTGTGTGTGTATTTGATGGAGGTTCACCCAGGGGACTCGCTCAGTGGAAAGCCCAAAGGAATCTTGCCTCAGGGGCAGAGGGAGGGGTCCAGAGCCGGGGTCAGGGCAGAGAGAGAAACCAAGACCACGACAAGTGTCAGAGTGGAATCACGACTTGTTCTGATCAACACAGACGGGAAAGTGTCTCTGGTCTCTCTCTGGTCTCTCTCTGGTCTCTCTCTGGTCTCTCTCTGGTCTCTCTCTGGTCTCTCTCTGGTCTCTCTCTGGTCTCTCTCTGGTCTCTCTCTGGTCTCTCTCTGGTCTCTCTCTGGTCTCTCTCTGGTCTCTCTCTGGTCTCTCTCTGGTTTCTCTCTGGTCTCTCTCTGGTCACTCTCTCTGGTCTCTCTCTGGTCTCTCTCTGGTCACTCTCTGGTCTCTCTCTCTGGTCTCTCTCTGGTCTCTCTCTGGTCTCTCTCTGGTCTCTCTCTGGTCTCTCTCTGGTCTCTCTCTGGTCTCTCTCTCACCGCTGCGTACGGATGATCAGATCAACCAACACTGCACAGTATTAAAACAATGCTTTAATATTATTATTATTATTATTATTATTATCAATTATTATTATCATTATAATAATTTTTATTGGTATAAGACATTTATTTTAGACCTCAAATCCTCTACATATAGACCAGTGTTGTGTTTGCAGCCTTGTTCTGCTCCCGTGTGGCCCCTGCCCCTGTGCCCTCGTGCCCCTGTGCCCTTGGGCCTGAGCACTCTCCGGTCACAGACGGTCAGTGAAGGGATGAAAGCAGGTCCAGAGGTGAAAGAGTGAGAGAGAGAGAGGAAGCTTTGTGTGACAGACCAAAAGCAGACGACAGATTTATCAGTGAGATCAGAGAGAGACGTCAGACTTAAATCAACCACAACCAAGAGTTCCAGTGTCGGACGACGGCTTCAGGTCTCGGACGCTCAGTGGGAGAGAGTTTAGGGGGAAAAGTCCTGGGTCTACAGCCTCAGTCCTGGAGCTAACCACTCAGCCACAAAATTGTTTTTGATACAAAAACAATTTAGCACAAACACAAGAAACAAGGTTTCTTATTCATCCAAAAGAGCATTTAGAAATAATTGCCGTGTATGTAAAAAAAAGTTTTGTATTTTTTTCTAGTATCGAAATGTACTATCAAGATTTAGTATTGAGAAAACAAACATTATGAGCAACTTGAGAAACTGTAGTATTTTTGACGCCTGATGTAAATGTGTGAAACCAAACCAGCACTAAGTAAGTGATCTTTATTTACACAGCGCCGTTTCACAGACACAGGGAAAACACACAAACTCCACTCAGTTCCAACCGGGATCCAAACCCAGGACCTTCTTGCTGTGCTAACCACTCAGCCACCTGCTCTAGACATGAACTAAAGCAGACAGAAAACAGACTGAAAGGAGGTCTTACTGTCCACATGTTGACGAGGCGGCGGCAGAGGAACGGGTCCAAATTCCAGTGGAGCCAGGGCGGGACGCTGATGTAGAAGACCTCACTGCCCAGAGCAGAGGAGACGAGGAAGAGGAGGTGAAGAAGAGGCCTCCTCACCTCATACTCTGGACTGTGCTGATCCTGAAAGAACGTGACATATGTAGCATTAGCATAAGTACAAATATACTACTTAACACACTATGCTACGCTATACTACACTGCACTGTACTGTACTGTACTGTACTATACTATACTATACAAGACGATATGTATTCATGCTCAGGTTATTGATGGGTAAATAACAGTTATTACACACACATACAAACCAATATATTATTTCATTATTTTGACTGTAAGGACACAGACAGACACAGACACACAGACACAGAGACACACAGACACAGACACACACACAGACACACACACACAGACACAGAGACACACAGACACAGAGACACACAGACACAGACACAGACACACAGACACAGAGACACACACACACACAGAGACACACAAACACAGACACAGAGACACACAGACACACAGAGACACACACACACAGACACAGAGACACACACACACAGACACAGAGACACACAGACACACACACACACACAGACACACAGACACAGACACACAGACACACACACACACAGACACACAGACACAGAGACACAGACACACAGACACACACACAGACACAGAGACACACACACACACAGACACAGAGACACACAGACACAGACCCACAGAGACACAGAGACACACACACACAGACACAGAGACACACACACACAGACACAGAGACACACACACACAGACACACAGACACAGACACACACACAGACACACACACACACACACACAGACACAGAGACACACAGACACAGACACAGACACACACACAGACACACACACACAGACACACAGACACAGAGACACACAGACACACACACACAGACACACACACACAGACACAGAGACACAGACACACACACACAGACACACACACACAGACACACACACACAGACACAGAGACACACAGACACACACACACACACACACACAGACACACACACACAGACACAGAGACACACAGACACAGAGACACACACACAGACATACAGACACACACACACAGACACAGAGACACACAGACACAGAGACACACACACAGACATACAGACACACACACACAGACACAGAGACACACAGACACAGAGACACACACACAGACATACAGACACACACACACAGACACAGAGACACACAGACACAGAGACACACACACAGACATACAGACACACACACACAGACACAGAGACACACAGACACAGAGACACACAGACACAGACACAGACATGTTTTCCACATCTGTAGGATCTAGTGCAGATGTGTTTAAAGAGAGTAGTATTAAAATGCAGACATAGAACAACAGAATGGAACAGAAACTGTTCTATAGCCGTAAAACATTTCCTCTGAGGAGGAGGTGGACATTATTATTGTGTCTAAAAATAGACAAATAGAACTTTGCTCTTTTATTCAAGACTTTATTAGGAAATAAATGTTTGGTCATTACAGACGAGGTTGAAAAGTGAGTTGATGAAGAATCAAAATGACACAGCAGTGGTCATCAAATAGTTTTGAAGGAATTTGTTTATAGTTACATTATATTTTTGTTGGAAAAATGTTTATTAACGAACAACAGAAATTTGGTGATTAATCAGATGTAGACACAAATGCAGAATCTAATAGAAAAATAAAAATACAATAATAATACCAAACATGGTAGTAGTGATTCTGCTTCAAATTAAAGGTCTGTGTGGTGTGAAACATGTAGGAATGTTTTAAATGTGGTTGTGTGTTGTATTCTCTCTGTATTAACGTCTTAAACACAGGTGTCCAGCCTGAACTAAAGCAGAAGCATTGATGATGTCGATGTCACGGATGATGTCACTGATGATGTCACGGATGATGTCACTGATGATGTCACTCATGATGTCACGGATGGATGAGAACGTGGATGTGACCTATTTATGATAGGTCAAGAGAGGGATTGTTGTAGAATTAAAATGTTGTATACTAATGATTATCATGAGGTGTTTGCGCAACATGTCTTTGTGCAATATTAAGCCTGGATTTAGTGGAATTCGGACAAGCACCAAGGACAAGGCTTCTGTGATAAAAGTATCATTTTAGACATGAGACCCAAAACCGGACTAGACCAGACTCAGACCAGGGCCTCAGTCGGTCTCATATGACATCATCGGACATTTTCATTAAACTGTTGGTGGGACATTTGGTTGTCAGTCTGAGCAGGGACAGAGAGAGAGGACATGGCAGAGAGCCTGGAAGTACTCTCTCATTTTCAGGCCTGGAGAGAGAGTTAAATTGGCTCAGCTCAGGGTTAGTTTGGGAAATAGAGCTCAGAGAGTTTTATATTAATGTTTAATTGTAAAGATAATAAAATATTGTTTTATATTTAACTCTTGAATGCTTGGTCTTATTTCTGTATCAAATTCTGAGACACGTCCGTCATTTTTTTGACAATGCTCTCTAGTCTCTTTCTCTGGCCTCTCTCTCTGGTCTCTCTCTGGTCTCTCTCTGGTCTCTCTCTGGTCTCTCTCTGGTCTCTCTCTGGTCTCTCTCTGGTCTCTCTCTGGTCTCTCTCTGGTCTCTCTCTGGTCTCTCTCTGGTCTCTCTCTGGTCTCTCTCTGGTCTCTCTCTGGTCTCTCTCTGGTCTCTCTCTGGTCTCTCTCTGGTCTCCCTCTCTCTGGTCTCTCTCTGGTCTCTCTCTGGTCTCTCTCTGGTCTCTCTCTAGTCTCTCACTGGTCTCTCTCTTTGAACCTCTCTGAACCCAAATCATTAAATAGGTCCATATTATAATCAGTTATTACCATATTTGTCTATTATACAATCAATTCAGCGTTATTAATAGACTAAATAAAGTTAATCTATGAAACATTTTTAATATTATTATTAATATTTGGACCAAGGCATTTTTTCAGTGTATTTATCTAAAGAACATAAACAGGCCGTTGCCGGTGGAAGAGAGTTGATGGACAAGAAAAGCCAGTCTCTGTGTTTTGCATTGCTTTGGTTGTGAATTTAAATAGTAGTCAGATAGAGATACTGTGAGTTTAGGCTTTGATATCTCCAATTACAAGTGGGAACAATCACTGAACAGTGGACACAGTCACAAATCTCTCCTTTGGTAAATACACCTGTAATCTCTTTGGTTGGACTGCAGCCCGAGTCCTACAGAACCAGGAAACACCATCACATTAGTCAGTACTCTGTCTCTCTGGTCTCTGTCTGGTCTCTCTCTCTCTCCTGTCTCTCTGTCCTGTCTCTCTCTCTGGTCTCTGTCTGGTCTCTCTCTCTGCCCTGTCTCTCTCTCTGGTCTCTCTCTCTCTCCTGTCTCTCTGTCCTGTCTCTCTCTCTGGTCTGTCTCTCTGCCCTGTCTCTCTCTCCTATGTCTCTCTCTGGTCTCTCTCTCTGGTCTGTCTCTCTCTTTGGTCTCTCTCTAGGGTCTGTGATCTCTCTCCGGTCTCTATCTGGTCTCTCTCTCTGTCCTGTCTCTCTCTCTGGTCTCTCTCTCTGGTCTCTCTCTCTAGTCTCTCTCTCTGGTCTCTCTCTCTGTCCTGTCTCTCTCTCTGTAATTTCTCTCTGGTCACTCTCTCTGGTCTCTCTCTCTGTCCTATCTCTCTCTCCTGTCTCTCTGTCCTGTCTCTCTCTGGTCTGTCTCTCTCTTTGGTCTCTCTCTAGGGTCTGTGATCTCCGGTCTCTCTCTTCAGTCGCTCTCTGGTCTCTCTCTCCGGTCTCTCTCTGTTCTCTTTCTCTGGTCTCTCTCTCTGGTCTTTACCGTCACTAGGAGCAGTCCAGAACCAGCACCAGAGACTTTAACCTCTACAGAAAGTTGTCTCTATACCAGGACACTGAAAATGTCTTAGTTATTTTGTTTTGAATTTTAGTTAAAGGTAGAATAACTCACATCTTTAACAAAACTGATAATAACCGTCAAATTGACTGCTTTGGGCGTTCTAGTGTTAAAGAGTAACTCTTTTACAAACAATACAAGCAGAGATCACCTGACATACCATGACACACTTCCCATTCCTGCTGTTGTCAAATCTCTGCCGCGCTCCACGTGCCTCTCCACGCGCGCCCTGGTCCTGGTCCTGATCCTGGTCCCGGTACAGATCCTGGTTCGAACCATGACGCGTGTGGACCAGGTGGAGCCCGCAGCGCCTCTGGAACCGCGCCACCAGCTCCGAGTCCTGCAGGTAGGCGAGAAAGTCCGAGACCGTACCCGGGAGAGGCGCGCTCATGTCGGTGTGTAGGGAGTGGAAGCTCTACGTGCACGGACTCTGACGCACGGAGCAGGTGCGGCTAGAGCAGGTGAGGCCGCGGGGGAAGGGGGGAGGGGGCGTGGGAGGAGTGTGAGGGAGGAGGGGGAGAGTTACAAGACACTATTGTTTGTGGGTTAATGTCTGCAGGTTTTTCCCTGTTGTGATCATTACGTCATCCAAAACTGAGGATGACGTAACCCATGATATGTACCTGAGCTGTATAGACTGGCCTCCTGCTGGGACTCTGAGGAGCACAGGGACTGGCCTCCTGCTGGGACTCTGAGGAGCACAGGGACTGGCCTCCTGCTGGTCCCAGAGTCAGGGGCAGCATTTCAGATTTATGCAGCTAAAATCTGGAACAGTCTTCCTGAAAATGTGGGACAGGCTTCTTCTCTGACAAAAACAGCTGCAACAAATGAAGCCTCAGTCCTGGGTCTACAGCCTCAGTCCTGGGTCTACAGCTTCAGTCCTGGATACAGCCTCAGTCCTGGGTCTACAGCCTCAGTCCTGGTCTACAGCCTCCTATATGTGTTTGTTATTGCCCTGATGACCAAATAAGCGCTTCCTGCTGCTCTACAACATCAGTTACACGCGGACTCCATTACGTCATCTCAGCCCCGCACGAGCACAGACAATTCACCGGGATCCCGAGAGAGAGAGAGAGAGAGAGAACGAGAGAGGGGTACACAAACACACACATAGAGAGCGAGAGAGAGGGGTACACACACAAACACACACAGAGAGAGATGAGAGACAGTAGGGAGAGATGGAGAGAGAGATAGAGAAAGTGTGTGTGAGAGAGAGAGAGACAGAAAGATAGTGAGGGTGAGAGGGAGAGAGAGAGACAGACAGACACACTAAGAGATTGGGAGAGGCTGAGAGAGAGAAATGATCTGGGGGGAGAGGAGCAGTAGACAGATGGGCGGCAGGAGGAGAGGATACAGCGGAGGACGTGATGCCGCGTGAATGAGCGCACACTGAGGGAGGAGGGGGGAGGAAGGGGGAGGAGAGGGGGGCGCAGACTGCACCGTCATCAGCACCAGTCCTCTCTCTCCTCTCTCTGCTCTCTCTCTCTCTGCTCTCTCCTCTCCTCTCCTCTTCTCTTTGTGTCCGCGCAGGATGTGACCGCCGAAAGATGACATGGCAGAGACCGTAGAGCTACATCCACCTCCCGGGGCCTCCTCCTCCACCTCCACCTCCTCCGCCACCTCCGCCTCCGCCTCCGCCCTGCCCTACGAGGAGTACGAGTGCAAGATCTGCTACAACTACTTCGACCTGGACCGACGCGCGCCCAAGATCCTGGAATGTCTGCACACGTTCTGCGAGGAGTGCCTCCACACGCTGCACCTACGGGAGGAGAGGCCGTGGCGTGTGAGCTGCCCCGTCTGCAGGCACCGGACCCCCGTGCCGGACTACCGCATCCAGAACCTCCCCAACAACACCAAAGTCACGGAGGATTTCCCCCTGTACATAGACTCGGACCCACTGCCTCAGGACGCGCTGCCCCCGTACCCACCCCCGTTACACCCGGCCCTGGTGGCTCTTCGCCGGGGGGACGAGGGAGCATCCTCCGGTGTCAGCCACAGCCACAACTCTGCCTCCACCACCGGGTCCACGGCCACGACCCTCTCCCAGGACTCGGCGCGCTACGACAGCTGCCAGAGTTGCAAACGCGTGGCTCTGACCACCGGGTGTGTGTGCGTCATCTTCTCCTTCCTGTCCATGCTGGTGCTCCTCTTCATGGGCCTCATCTTCGTGCACAGCCACAGCGTCCCTCCCTCCCCCGCGGGCCCCATCTGCCTCTCCGTGGCCAGCATCCTCGCCATGTTCTCGGTGGTGGTGACGTGGCTCATCTGCTGGCTCAAGTACAGACCTGACCACGAGGCTGGACGCGCGTCTGCCACCGGTAACTCCCGTAGGAACGCCTAGACTCTCCCCTGACTCTGTGGTGTACGTGTACGGATGCTGCTGGTGTCTCTATACTTCTGGAGGACAGAGATTTCGCCTCAAACATGGCCTTGTCTCATGCAAAACACCGAGGGCCTTCACGTGGAGCGAATACGTCACTGTTGGATCTATGCGTTTAAAACCTAAATCTGTAGAATGCCAATAATTTGATTAAGAGCCGTCAAAATGACTGCTCAGGGTGTTGTATAGATTCTGAATTCAGGGAGAGGAGGTGCATATAATTTTTAACTGTAGGACCCCCAGAATTATAGAACTCCCACAGCCGTCATTTTGACTGCTCCTATTCGAAGCGATAGAAGTTTAGTTTTTCACCAGATGTATTGACACTAGAACTCCCAGAGCAGTCAATTTGACGGCGTTTAGTTTTGGAAGTGTAAATTCGTGTGTGTTCGTGGTCTTCATAACTTTGTGACTTTTTCTGTTTCTTTACGTCATTATATTTTTCTGAAATTATTGTTTACTTTTGAAATGTGGTGTTTTCTGTCATTTTCCCCCAGAGAATATCAACTGCTAGTTACCATAGCAACCTTGTTTACTGTCACATGTGAGCATTTGCGTTAGCATTTTTTTTTAGCTGTATTTCAGTTGCAGAACCCTCAAACCCAATTGAATGGATTGTACAGGTTTTAGGATTTCACTAGTGTTAAGTAGTTAGCAGTTTGTCATTTATCTTTAAAACATTCTAAAGCTGGTTAATATAGATGAAATATAGAAAAACTAACTGACAAGTAAACAGTTGCTATGGTAACTAGCACCTGCTCCAAATTGAGACGTTTGCTCTGAACCGGTCTGTACAGATTAAGATTAGGATTATTAGGTTTCATTAATTTAATAACATAGAAAGAAACTACATTTAGATACAGAAAAAGTCATAACACAAAATTCTTTTCACTTCCAAAACGAAAAGCCGTCAAATTGACTGCTGTGTGTGTTCTAGTGTTGAAACCAGATTCTCCAATGGGACAAAGCCATTCCGTCTTATTTCAAAAACTGTTGCTTTATTTTCTCATTCCAAGTTGAGACATTTCGGTATCTTTTCAACCAAGATCGTTTTGCTTTGTCTCATTTACAAATCTGGTTTTAAGTCTCAGTCAAAGGTACATTTTTGGCAAATTTGAGCAATTTTTGATTTTTTTTTGCCACTGCAGCGCTGTAGTTGACTGCTCCCCCTACAGGCGGACTGGAGTCTCACACCGGGATGTACATACCTGAACAGAAACCCTGGAATCATGTTTATGTCACTCTTCTGCTAACTTTGGCCTCGCTCTGGTTCAGATCCAACTTCAAACCTCTGGATCCATTTTCCCAGACATGACCGAACCCACTGAACGCTGTTTGAAGCACTTTTTACTATTGTCATTACTGATGCTTACGTGTATCGGCATTGGCGACCGATCACTCTACGCTTGGGACTATTTGATTTATTTATTTATTTATTTATTGATAGCATTGTAAGTGTTTGGAGACTGTGGTAAAGTGCTAATGCCAGAGGACACTGGGTTTAATGGGAAGGAAACTGCTGAAATGACTGCTCTATCTCTGTAGTTTCAGTAAGGAATGTAATCAAAAGAATCTTCTTATATGTGCGAGTCATGTATAAGAAACATATATATATGGAGCATGGGAAAACACTGCCTTAGATGGAAAAAAATTACACGTTTTTGGAGTTTGAACCCCATACAAAGCTCAATACAACACATTTCTTGGCTTTTTTTCGACCCGTTTTCTATTTATGTGTTTATTTTTACCCTCACAAAGAAGCGTGCCACATTTTTTAAAACAATCTTTCTTTTTCGAGCTGCATGAGCAACTTCCGAGGGTCAAAACTGCACTTACCGTATGTATAGGTCAGTGGTTCTCAAGCTGCGTCTATGCAAAAATACTTGTTCATGAAGAAACCGCTTTGCTCTTGCTTCGTCCTGGTTTTGTTTTGCTGCTGTGGTTGTGGATGGTTTTGGCGACTTTTTTAGAATATTCATGTCATTATTGAGGCAAAATATATACGTTTTTGGGTCAGGCTTGAGGCAAACACTTTACATTTCATTGGAGACGATTGAAGACATAAAACTCTAGTAATTTTTATGGAATTTGATGAGACAAAAAGTCCATAAATCCACTCATAAGTTACTTTGGGAGGCATTCTGTGAAAGCATTGTACTGAATTATGTGATTTCGCATCAATCGTCTGCATTCGAGAGACTTGCTCAGAAAATCCCTGTGATCGTCCCTATTCTTTTGTTTTGGATGAATTGGCAAAACAATATTGTGTTGTTGCGAAAACTTGTATTAACTTGTATTGATTATAATCAAAAAAAGTTGATTATAATGAGATGAGAGAAAGAGAGAGAGAGTTGAGGAGTTAGAGAAGGAGGTTTTGGACTATTGTAGTGAAAAGGGAGCAGCGTCTGCACTCAGAGCTCTCTAACAACGGCTCAGTCTGAATTCCCAACCCTCACCTCTGGTCTTAAGCTTTGGGCAATGACCGAAAGAACGAGATTTCAGATACAAGCGGCCCACATGAGATCCCTGGGTGCTATCTTCGAGATAGGGAGAGGAGCTCGGAGTAGAGCCGCTGCTTCTCCACACCGGGAGAAGCCAGGGGAAGACCTAGCACACATCGGAGGGACTGTGTCTCTCAGCTGGCCTGGGAACACCTCAAAATTCGCCCAGATGAGCTGGAGTTAGTGTGTTAAAACTGCTGCCCACGTGACCTGGCACCCGATAAAGCAGAAGAAAATGGATGGATAATGTAACAAATATAGCAGACGATAGCACAATATGTCTTCTTTAAGCCTTTGTGGAACCTACACGATCATACCATTTGTATTTTTCTTTGCAAAACAGCACCTTCCATAGACTTCCACAGACTTTCAAAACTACAGTTTGAGCAGTTTGTAAAAATGTGTCCAAAAGTGGTACTGCAGCCTCTCCCACTCACCCTGACTCAGGTTGCCAGATATGCAGACGAATCCAGCTGGGACCATAACAGCTGAATAGACAAGAGTTTTGTCAACAACAAATCTATAACCAACATCTTTTTCACAAAGATAGAAATCCTGGTTTTATTCCTTGTTTTGTCGTTAATGATTTGAGAATCATAACGAGAGCTTTTTTTAGTTCTGTGCCACATGGTACTTTACCACATGGTACTTTACCACATGGTACTCTACCACATGGTACTCTACCACATGGTACTTTACCACATGGTACTCTACCACATGATACTTTACCACATGGTACTTTACCAGTGAGATTAGCTCCACGCGGTGAGTTCTGGCAACCGGATCACAGACTTTCTGATTGGTGAAACGATGGAGGGCGGGACATCGAAATGAAAACAATAACAAGATTTAGAGGCTGGAAAAGTAATTTAGTAATTCAAGTATCTCTGAACTACTGTGATCAGTTAAAGAAGTATTGGGAAAGAGCAGTTTATTATTGTGACAGATTAAGGCCCTTCAATGACGACTGGACATGAAAATCTTACATGTTACTACTTTACATAGAGTAACAGGGTTTTTGCATTGGATCAGTTTGGAAAGCCCTGGCCTGAGTTTTTCTCTTTTGTCGAGTTTTATAGATATTTGGACAATCTCGACTCATGTGCCTCTCCTACACCTGCGTATATGACCACACAGCATCCGAAAAACAGGTCCCTTAGCTTTAATTTCACTCAATACTTTGCAACTGTATGAAACCCAGCATTTCCCAGTCGTAAATATTGTGTCTAAATCATGAAAGTTACAGATCAAAAGTCTCTTCTGATTGAGTTCTATGATCAAACAGGACTGTATCAATCCAACAGACAAGTATTAAAATATGTCTTTAAACGTTATGCTTAAAGCTGGGGTACGTAACTTTCAAACCGCAAGATTTTGGGCTAAATCTCTATTTTTTTGCCATATCTCTCAAAACAGTTTAGTTCTATCTACAGTGTATGTGTTTTTGGCCTCCGTCATACCCTTAGATCTGCTTTTTTAGACTGAGAAGTGAAAAATAGCAGCCTACCCTCACTCGGCCAATCTCAGCCCAAAGGGTCAAATAGTGACTCACAGGGATACTTTTTTAAACCTATGCAAAAGAGAAGAGGATAGATACTAATCTTTGCTAATCCAATGTCTTTGTTTGATGTTTCTTTTGCCAGTTTTTGCCGATACATATTTATTCGGTAAAACACAATTCACTATAACTCCCAGAGCAGTCAATTTGACGGATTTTCGGTTTGGAAGTGTAAATACTCAGCTGTACCTTTAGGGATGACACAACTTTGTGACTTCTTTCTGTTTTGGAATGGGCTCCAGCTTTTGGTCAAATCAGCTTCTTCTGCATTCGCCAAAAAAGGCTGTATTTACGAAGTGTTTTGAAATAGCCCCTCCCCTTGGAAAAAACCAGGACCAATCAGATCAGCTGGAGGAGAATAGTTCGACCAAGGGCAAGGATTATGACACATTTCCAATCAGGAAGCTGTAAGGGTCTGACTGTTGCCTGAGTCTCTCCCACTCTCTCTCACTTAGTCCCTCTCGTAGTCTCTCTCTCTCTCCCTCTACCAGTCTGTCTCTCTCTCTCTCGCTCTCCCTCAGTCTCTCTCTCAGTCTCTCTCTCCCTCTCTCTCAATCTCTGTCTCTCTCTCTCTATCTCTCTCCCTCTCATTCTCTCTCTGTCTCTCTCTCTCTCTCCCTCTCAGTATCTCT